>VSMD01008073.1:0-30090 GCA_008750895.1 Mirza zaza | reverse complement strand
CGCCCTCCCCTGCAGCGCCCCGCGCTCCCCTGCAGCGTCCCGCCCTCACCTGCAGCGCCCCGCCCTCACCTGCAGCGCCCCGCGCTCCCCTGCAGCGTCCCGCCCTCTCCTGCAGCGCCCCGCCCTCCCCTGCAGCGCCCCGCGCTCCCCTGCAGCGTCCCGCGCTCCCCTGCAGCGTCCTGCCAACGCTCTCTGGCTTGGACACCTCTACGTCCTGCCCACTGAACTGCACGGGCGCGAGTTAAACTTAATCATAGTTTGTCTACCATCAAAGAAATAAAATATATACGTACATACATTTTCATTTGTAAAGAGCGATCTCGAAGGGCCTACCTGTTTTATGAGAAGAGTTGAGGATATCAACTTCCAACGAGGTAAATATTCATCCCCACGTAGACGCTGAAATGAAAATAAATCATAAATGAAATCCTGATGAAAGTAAGTCCTTAAAACAACTCCCCCCCTTTAAAAAAAATAATAACTTTGGGCCGGGCGCAGTGGCTCATGCCTGTAATCCTAGCACTTTAGGAGGCCGAGGCGGGAGGATTCTTTGAGCTCAGGAGTTCGAGAGCACCCTGAGCAAGAGTGAGACTCCGTCTCTACTATAAATAGAAAGAAATTAATAGGCCAACTAAAAATATATAGAAAAACTTGGCCGGGCATGGTGGCGCATGCCTGTAGTCCCAGCTACTCGGGAGGCTGAGGCAGGAGGATCGCCTTGAGCCCAGGAGTTTGAGGTTGCTGTGAGCGAGGCTGATGCCACGGCACTCTGGCCCGGGCAACAGAGTGAGACTCTGTCTTAAAAAATAATAATAATAATAACTTTGCAGATGACTCTGCATTTGATTTCCCTTCCTACCACTGACTCTGTTTCTAGAAGAAGATGTAGCAGCAAAAAAAAGAGAGAGAAGAGAGAGAGAGGAAAGGATGGGCTGCAAACCCAGAGAGATGGCCCCATTCCTGGCCCTGCCAGGTGCCATCTGGCAGCTCTGGCTCTCTCTCTGGAAGCCCTGCAGTCTGCGTTCAGATAGGGACCGTCATACAGGCATCTATGCTGCAAGATCGCAGCAAGGATTAGAAATTGCACGTGAACAGCATCTGAAGCAGGCCGGGCACATAGCACGTGCTCAGTAAGTTCTAGCGATGATCACGTGTCTGCATCCCAAACACAGCCGCGCAGATCACCCGCCAACACCTTCACGGGGCCCGACGCCATTCTCCCACCGTCCCTCGGCAAAAGGTGTGCTGCACACAGAATCTGGCCCAAATTCTTTGTCCTCACACTGTTTCCTATTTTATCAGTGTGGAAAAGAGGGAAAATAACACAAATACAGCAAGAACTCCCTCATCAGTAAATGCCGGGCAGGCTTCAACGCCCGAGGCTTAGCTCTGGCTCACAGGGACGCGTCCAGGCCCAGGGACACGCTCACGCCCTGGAGACGGGGCCCAGGCCAGAACGCTGCCGTGGGTCCTCACTGCTGCCGTTGTCTTTCTTCTACCCGTTTCCCTCCATCCTTCTCTCTCCTTTCTATAGGCTATATTATTTGAAAAATTAACATGAAAGACAAAAAACAGAGTTTTTCCTGATACAAATCATCCTTTGCCATAGGAAATGACTGTGTACGTTCAGAGGCGCGTCCTGTGGTCCTGATTTGGATCCTCACCGCTCAGCATTGTGACAAACTCCAAGGGGAACCGATCCACGCTTACAACAGACACCTCAGTCAACCGGTCTTCCTGCCTCGCCCTGCCCTTTCCTGGAGACTCTTCTCCCAGTGCTCCTGCTGAGTTCCAATGGCAACCAACCATGTCCCCAAGGCGACCACCTGACCCAAGCTGTGCCAGCCAGATGCTCTCTTCTAAGAAGTGATCGTCGAAACACAGAAATTCTAGCTGTTCCCTTTGAGTTCTTACTACACTGGAATGTGGTCAAGACTCGGTACGCCGGGTCCATAGGGAAGTAGAACTGAGGATATAAATGAAGTACATACCCACAGAGAGAAGTGGAACGAGAACATGCATAGGCAGGAGAAGGGGAGCAGGAAAGACAGAGAGAGAGAGAAAGCCTTCCTTCCTGGGGCTTTCCAATTGCTTGTTCCGGCCCTTCCTGAGACCAGGGAGTATATTCTGTCCTCGGGTTCTTTGACACTGGTATCCTACCGTTGACTTTCTCTTTTCGCCGAAGCTAACTTGAATGGGTTTTGTTCCTTCAAAACAAAGAGTCTCTGAGACAATGCTTCTCATCTCAGCTGCTGACCCAGCTGGGTGCTGCCATGGCCCATCATGGCCACCAGCAATCAGAGTGGAAGCCACCCCCAGAATGCAGGGGTCGGGGACCAGCATTCCACGGAGAGCAGATCCAAGTTCCAAAAGCACATCGCACTAGCTTGGAGTAGCGTTTGTTTGCCCAGTGGTGTGCTGGCAAATGTCTAACAACCAGCTCTCCTGGGGTGGAGAAAAAAATTCCCAGTTTGAAGCACCTGCCAACTTCTGTGGTGTAAACGGTCCCACCGTGGCTGCTTCCAACGTGACACTGCCGAACACAGAGTCTGGGAGAGAGACTCGCAACTGGCTCTCAGGAGTCAGGACGAGTGGCTGTCTAGCCTACGCTTTCTAATTCATAAGTACTTCCTGGCTCTCTTCTACTATTTGGTCCTTTCATCTCCCTCTTGGGTTAATGATTTGGAGTGTTATTTGCTCAATGTCTTTTATCTTGAACCAATTTAAGCACTTCGGTACCAGCGTCGACTATAGTCGACAGCCACAGATGAACACGCACAGCGACTGTAGCCGACAGCTATGATATGACTTTTCTAATTTTTCATTTATCAAAATAAAATTGTGAACATTTAAAAATAACGTAATAAAAACATACATGTATATCTTATCTATTCTGATTTACATTATAAGTAAAGCTGCCTGTAAAGTAAAACAAGCTTTCTAGATTTCCTCATCACACAAGAGCAAAACGGACTCGTCGTGGATGCACAGCACAGACTACCGTGCGGACTGTGAGTGCCTGCTGTGGGCGAGGTGTCGGGGCCAGTAAGCGCCATACCGAAGTGGTTAAATCTCTTTTGGAGAAGACATAGTAAAGCCACTCTTAAAATACAGCCTCGGCCGGGTGCGGTGGCTCACGCCTGTAATGCTAGCACTCTGGGAGGCCAAGGCGGGAGGATTGCTCGAGGTCAGGAGTTCAAAACCAGCCTGAGCAAGAGCGAGACCCCGTCTCTACTATAAATAGAAAGAAATTAATGGCCAACTAATATATATAGACAAAATTAACTGGGCATGGTGGCGCATGCCTGTAGTCCCAGCTACTCAGGAGGCTGAGGCAGGAGGATCGCTTGAGCCCAGGAGTTTGAGGTTGCTGTGAGCTAGGCTGACGTCACGGCACTCACTCTAGCCTGGGAAACAAAGTGAGACTCTGTCTCAAAAAAAAAAAAAAAATGGCCTCACTCCTTTCTGAGACCCATAGTTTCATGCTCTCTCAAACACTAAGAGAATAATAATAATAATAATAATAATACCTCATATTTGCACAGAAGTTCACAGTGTCTGAATTACCTCGATGGCATGCCATGGTGGCAAGAACACAGGCTTTGCCTTCACACCAACTGCTTTGAATCCCTGCATAAAGGATGCACTTGGCAAATGTCAGACTTCCTTCCGTGCATGCTGATTCATCTGTTCCAAGTGTCCACCCAGGCTGAGTGTCGGTGACGCGCATGACAACCGAAACCAGCAGTGTCTCCTGAACACAGGTCGCAGCTCTCCCAGGACTCAGCTGTCCCCTTTTTGAAAGGCAGAGTCGACCCTTCAGCTGAGGCTGGAGGCCGTGCACACCTGAGTCCAGCTTTGGGAAACATCGCACGCTCTACCTCAGAGACCAGGAAGAAAGCTAGACGACAAGTGCCTCGTTCCTCATGTTCTACATTGAAGCGAGCTTGCGCCATCTTTGGTTTTGCTTGAAAGTCACAGTTGAGACAAGAATCCACCGGAAATCATCTTCCTCTGGAGATTTCCAAAGGAGCACATCGTCTTACCAACAGCAGGAGAAAGAAACGCCCTTCCCTGGCGTGCAGTGGGGGTATCTCGATGGCTCTCCCGCTAGATTTCAGCTTCAGCCCAAACCATTTCCAGCTTTGCCGCTCGAGTGATTTGATAACAAACTCTGGAGCATGAATCGCCTTGACCAATCTTTCCGTCAACTCTCCTCACTCCTGCCTCTCCTCCACCCCTGGTTTATAAGAAACCCAAACATCCCAGGCCCCACAGCCTTTGGGAACCAAGGAGGTGACTTTTACCATGAGTAGGCAGCTCCCACACTCCGTCTGGAGAGCTTTTGAGTCTAGACTGAGATTTCATCTTATAGCTTCTTCAGCAGGGTCTTGTGTTCTGGACAAGAGTTTCTGAAAATCTTAGCAATGAATTTCTTTCAGTGAAATCTCACACAAAGATCCTTAAAAGAAATTTAAAAAAAAAAAAAGTAGGGCTGTTTCTCTATGGCCTTTGAAGTCTTTTTATTTTTCAGATCTCAAAAAAAATTTTTTGTTGTTGTTGTTTTTTTTTTTTGAGACAGAGTCTCACTTTGTTGCCCAGGCTAGAGTGAGTGCCGTGGCGTCAGCCTAGCTCACAGCAACCTCAAACTCCTGGACTCAAGCGATCCTCCTGCCTCAGCCTCCCGAGTAGCTGGGACTACAGGCATGTGCCACCATGCCCAGCTAATTTTTTCTATATGTATTAGTTGGCCAATTAATTTCTTTCTATTTATAGTAGAGACAGCGTCTCACTTTTGCTCAGTCTGGTTTCGAACTCCTGACCTCGAGCAATCCTCCCACCTCGGCCTCCCAGAGTGCTAGGATTACAGGCATGAGCCACCGTGCCCAGCCGAAAATGTTTTTTAATTAGAATTTGAAACTGGTTGGATTGCAAGGAGGGCCAGAAGAGATGCGTCCAGACTTGAGCCTTGGTCTGTCACTTGTTGGGAGGCCGGGACACGTGTCAGGGAAGCTAGGCTCCTCGGGCGCAGCTTGAAGACCACTGCATTTGGAAGCTCTCCGTGGCAGTGTGTGGGACCGCCCAGAGTGGATGGGGAGCTGGGGGCAAGAAGGAGGTTCCCGCAGCTGCTCAAGTGAGTGATAAGAAGACTCAAACTAGCCTAGGAGACATTCCAGGGATAAAGTCACTAGGACCAGGCAATTGATCAGATGTGAAAGTCATAAAGACAAAGAAACCTCTGATTTTTCAAGCTCGTGTAACTGAGAAAACAAAGGTACCACCAGTGGCAATGGCTGTCAGAAAGAGAAGGAAATAATCAATGTGGTTTGGGGCATGCATCATATTTTGTTTGGAACAGTTTAGCTTCTCTCTTTTTTTTTCTTTTTTTTTTGAGACAGAGTCTCACTTTGTTGCCCAGGCTAGAGTGAGTGCCGTGGCATCAGCCTAGCTCACAGCAACCTCAATCTCCTGGGCTCAAGCGATCCTCCTGCCTCAGCCTCCTGAGTAGCTGGGACTATAGGCATGTGCCACCATGCCCGGTTAATTTTTTGTATATATATTTTTAGTCGATCAATTAATTTCTTTCTATTTTTAGTAGAGACGGGGTCTTGCTCTTGCTCAGGCTGGTTTCAAACTCCTGACCTCGAGCAATCTGCCCGCCTTGGCCTCCCAGAGTGCTAGGATTACAGGCGTGAGCCACCGCGCCCGGCTAGCTTCTCTCTTCGAAACCTCCTGGGAGCATTTGTCTTTCCTAGAGAGAGGAGGTGACTTGTCTGTCCACAGGTTCCCATAGGAAACTAGGACCAAGCAAGGACCTTCTCCCATCGTACCTCATGGGCAAACACCAACAGGACACAAAGCACAAAAATACACTCCCGCTGAAAGGGAGGAGGACTCCAGGCTGTGCGGTCCACTTACCCCAAAGTCATAGCCAAATGGTCAAGATGATTCTTCCAAATAAAAAATGCTTCCTCTCTCCAGGCTCAGCCCTGCTAGGCACACGGGCTGGCAGTGCCGCTGTCGGCTGAGCGCCGTCAGACCAGACAGCTGACAAATGTTTTCCGAGGGCCCACCGTGTGGGGTCAGCCCGGAGAGGCGAGACTACGGGGTCCCCTTAGGACGCGACCGGCTCACGCACACAGATGGGGTCGCCCGGACCACTGTTTGTTCTCCAGAGTGAGTTCATGAGCTTATCTCAGAGTGGTCCACAAACAGTGGCTTCCTGCAGTTCCGACTCTGTGCCCCGTGACCCAGGCTGGCTGCACTTGGCCGCCACCGTCAGAAAAGCTGTGGCGGGAAGATCTTCCCTCTCCCTCTGTTTGCCACTGGAGCACCAGAGAAGGCAGATGGCCACTGCAAACACTAGCCGCACACCAGGCAAATGTGAGCCGTGTTGATAATGAAATCGGGCACTGGGCACGCGGTCACGAGGGACGGGCTGCTGCCACGAGACGGCGGCGGGAGGGTGGGGGCGAACTTGGGAACGACCCCGGCAGCTGAGAGCGCAGCCCACAGGGTCAGCCTGCCTGGGTTCAGCCTCCCCCACCGCCGTCACCAGCTGTGAACCTCTCTGTGCCTTGGTGTCTGCGTCTTTCAGAGGAGAATGGTGACGGACACCTCCTACGCGGGAGACGGGCCTGAAGAGACGCGAGCCACATTCGGATTCTAGCACGGTGGCTGCCTCGCACCTAATAGATGGTGACGGGCGTTAAGTCCCGACCCGAGACGGGGCTATGAGGGGCCCTATCACATGGTTTTCCACCCAGACTGTGGACACCTTGGTCAGTAACAATGCAAAGGAATGGCTCTCGGCCGAGATTGAAACGCGGGGTCCAGCCACATCCTGTGTTCACGGGCATCCGCGTGACCCCGTGTTCACCCTGCCGACGCTGGCCGGACACACGTCCACAGCATCGTGCACCAAATGGGGACAGTGGGGGCGTTAACCCCAAAGACAGGGGAAGCTGTGCACAGCCAGCTGCTGTGGCCATGGCCCTAAAGACCCCAGGCGCGGGGCGCAGGACGGGCTACGTGCGCTAATCAGACGAGGCCTTGTTTTCTATTTCTGCCTGCGGGATTAGCTGCGGGATTGGCAGGTCTTTAAATCGCTCTGAGCTGCTTGGCCACGCGCAACACCAGACCCTGCTACCGAATCGCCCTGCCAAGCACGACGCTGTTTATCAAAACAAGGTCTTAAAAATTCTTTTCTTTCCATTTCCACTCTATTTCCTAATTGAGAACTCGATAATCCCAGGAGAAAATCAGCCCTCCTTTCTCTCCCTATCTCTTTCCGTCTGTCTGTCTCTCTCTCCCTCCCCGATCTCCCTCTGCCTCCTTCCCTTCCTCATTCCTTTTCCTTCCCCACACCCTACCCAGCGTTTATCATTTTAAGCTGTGTGCGTGCCGTTCTTCAGGGGATTACAGTCAAATTCAGTCTCCTGCAATTATTATTACCGACCTCTTCCTTGGCTTATGAGATGCATTTGCCTGCATTTGTAATGCATCAGTAACCTGCACGCTCCTGCACTTGCAAACAATGCAGCGTATTAAACAGCCTATGTGTCTGGCCTGCACTCTCCTGCACTTGCAAACAATGCAGCGTATTAAACAGCCTATGTGTCTGGCCTGCACTCTCCTGCACTTGCAAACAATGCAGCGTATTAAACAGCCTGTGTGTCTGGCCTGCACTCTCCTGCACTTGCAAACAATGCAGCGTATTAAACAGCCTGTGTGTCTGGCCTTGATTGAAACAGACGATAAATTAGGACTTCCAGTTCTCGGTTTTTACTGATTCCTAAACCTGCCTGTTACATGCCTGTCCGCCCCGCTGAACATTCTCTCTGAAGCTGGGAATGCACAAAGCCCTTGTTCACCGTTCCTCCTGTCTCCGTCACTGCTGCCGGCTGTCAGTTTCACACCGCCAAGCAGATTGTAATTGGCAGGATGAGGTGCAGAAATTGGGAACGGTTTGAAAATGTGGTTCTCACCACACACACACACAAAATCCAAAATCTCTCTCTCCCTCTTGCTCTCTCTCTCTCACACACACACACTCTTAAGACATTCTGCAAATTTACAGACTTGATACGTGAAGCTTCTAATCAGAATCCACAAGGACAGCCCTCGCGATTTCCCAGCCCAGGGATGGGAAGGAGAGAAAGGAATCTCGATGCGAGCAACACGCAGCCCCGACCGCAGCCAGCACGTGTCCTGCCTGGTCCTGGGAGAGCGTTGCTTTGGGCACGTGCCCTGCTGGGCGCCAGCCCTCGAGTTCTGTCAGGAAGGAAGCTTCCTGGGATCTGAGATCTACAGGCTTCCCCAGAGTCACAGTCGCCCTGCCCAGCCTCAAGTGACGTCCTGGAGCAAGCAGCAGGACTCCAGAAAGAGGGCTCCAGGTCACAGGGTCCTGGGTGGTCTGTACGGAACTTTCCCATCGGATAAATGAAAACTCAACGCCGGTCTTACCGCCCCGTGCATTCCAACACCTACTGTTCTGTTACAAATCCAAACCTAGACGAATTGGATCACCTAGGGCAGGGTTTCTCCACCTCTCACTGTGGGCATTTTAAGCCAGATAATTCTTTGTTGCGGGGCGGGGGAGCTGTCCTGGGCACCGTGGGACACTGAGCGGCATCCCTGGCCTCTATGTGCTAGACGCTAGTAACACCTGACCCCAAGCGCAACAATCAAAAATGTCTCCAGATATCGCCAAATGGGCCCTGCAGGGCAAAATCACCCTGGCCGAGAACCGCAATAACAGAGTCATATACTTAGCCTTGATGTCCACCCATAGTTACCGGATTTCCGACCCAATGAGGACCAGGGAGTCCCTCTAGTCCTGTGGTTCTCAAAATGTGTTCCCCAAACCAGCAGCAGCAGCATCGTCTAGGAACCTACTGGAAATGCCAATGATCGAGCCTCACCCCAGATTTACTGCATCAGAAACTCTGGGGAGGGGGCCCAGCAATCTGTGTTTTAATAAGCCTTCTAGGTGATTCTGACGCAAGCTAAAGTTCAAGAACAGCTTTGGTCTTCCAACTCTCCCCTTCTTACAAATAGAAAAATCAAGGCCTCGCGGTGGCTCACGCCTGTAATCCTACCACTCTGGGAGGCCGAGGCGGGAGGATTGCTCAAGGTCAGGAGTTCTAAACCAGTCTGAGCAAGAGCCAGACCCCATCTCTACTAAAAATAGAAAAGAAATTAATTGGCCAACTAAAAATATATAGAAAAAATTAGCCGGGCATGGTGGCGCATGCCTGTAGTCCCAGCTACTCGGGAGGCTGAGGCAGGAGGATCACTTGAGCCCAGGAGTTTGAGGTTGCTGTGAGCCAGGCTGACGCCACAGCACTCTAGCCCGGGCAACAAAGTGAGACTCTGTCTCAAAAAAAAGAAAGAAAAAGAAAAATCAACACCCCCAGAGGTAAAGAGACTGCCCACAAAGTCACACGGCCACTTTGAGAGCCAGATCATCTACCGCCAAATCACCCTCACGTACACAGCCCCGAGCGACTTCCCAGTCTCAGCCTTCACTCTCTCTCCTCTTTCCTGAATTGCGCTGGTCTCCCTGCTTGTTTCCCTGATGCTTTGCCCCTTCTGAGATATTTCCCTCTGATTGGGCTGAGATCGAGTTTAACAATCTCTCTGTTTACTGCGCTTCCTTCCTGCTAGCATCAGGGAACGTAGCAGTGTGCACGGTGTGCGTGTGAGTCTGCACGTTTTGCGGGCGATCACATGTGTGTCCCCGTGTGTGTGTGTGTGTGTGTGTGTGTGTCTATGACTGTGGCTGCCTCCATGTGTCCGCACGTCTCGGTTTGCCAGAGCTGCCATAGCGAAACGCCACAGACTGGGCGGCTTAAACAACCAGAATTTATCGGCTCACGGTTCTGGAGGCTGGAAACCTGAGATCAAAGGGTTGGCAGGTTCAGTTTCTTCCCAGGCCACGCCCTCTTGGCGTGGCCACCCCTCTGTGCAGCCATGTGCCCTGCTGTCTTCCTCTTCTTCTTATAAAGACACCAGTCACCTTGCGTCAGGGCCCCTCATAAGGGCCTCATTTTACCTTTTTTTTTTTTTGAGACAGAGTCTTACTCTGTTGCCCAGGCTAGAGTGCCGTGGCGTCAGCCTAGCTCACAGCAACCTCAAACTCCTGGGCTCAAGCAATCCTCCTGCCTCAGCCTCCCAAGTAGCTGGGACTACAGGCATGCACCACCATGCCCGGCTAATTTTTTCTATATACTTTAGTTGTCCAATTAATTTCTTTCTATTTTTTTAATAGAGATGGGGTTTCGCTCTTGCTCAGGCTGGTTTTGAACTCTTGATCTTGAGTGATCCTCCCGCCTGGCCTCCCAGAGTGGTAGGATTACAGGCATGAGCCACCTCACCGGGCCCTCATTTTACCTTAATCACCTCTTCAAAGCCCTTATCTCCAAATACAGTCACATTCTGAGTCATAGACACACACACCCTGGGGGGCAGAGGATTCGACATATGCATTTTAGGAGGGACTCTGTTTAACCCGTCACTGTATGTATGGAGGGGCCAGGGAAGACAGAGGCAGAGGTCATTACCGCTGAGAGGCACGTCCCTCCTCCCAGCCCACATCTCCAAACACAGGGTCAGTAACCTGTGACAGCCGCTGGCAGCTTGTCCCTTAATTTGAGGGCCGGTGGCAGGCACAGATCTTATAAGGCAGATCTCAGGCAGGCAGAAACTGGCACTTTTCTTCTTTCAGATAGGATGACTATAAAAATGCATCTCTTGGGGCTTTCCGAAAAACACACATGTTAATCCAGGGTCACCAGATTGACTATTTTGAACTAAAATTCAAACAGCCTTTGTGATTTTTTTTTTCCCCCTGCAATTGTTAGAATTAAAAACAGTAATTTTCACATCAGGTGGGCAGAGCCTCTGACCCCTAGTCTTGTCGGAACATTAATAGTTTAAAAATGAATGGTAAAATAAATAGATTTCCTGGCTCAGAAGCAGCTCTGAACTCCTGTCTGATTCCAATCCTGATCCGAGCTAAGTGTGGATGTAATCGGGTCGCTGTAGAAAACGTATGCAGGAGGCACAGTGACCCAGACTACCAATTCACAACAGAGCTTGGGAAAGAGCCCAGGAGACCCGGCTTTGACCCACACGGTTATGTCCAGACAGGTTTCATCCGTTTCAAACGGCGAACAGGGTCTTCCTTGGCAGAGACCTTGGTGGGAAGAGGCCACTCCTTGGCCTTGGGTTCGGGTAGCAACTTTGAAATCTAAGACACAGAAGCAAGAGGAAAACACCAGGCCATCCTTCGCGACCCAACACTTGAGATTTCTGTGAGTGCCTAGAAATGGGAAGGCTCCATTTCCAGGTGAGGAATGAATTAGCCACGCCTGTCTAATTTTTTGTTTCTATTTTTAGTTGGCCAGCTAATTTTTTCTATTTTTAGTAGAGATGGGAGTCTCGCTCTTGATCAGGCTGGTCTCGAACTCCTGACCTCAAGCAATCCTCCCGCCTCAGCCTCCCAGAGTGCTAGGATTACAGGCGTGAGCCACCACACTCAGCCACGACTCAGAAAATTAGAAGCTCGTTCTTGTCTTATTCCTGACGAGAACACAGATCTTCATTTCTCCTATAGCTGCTGGTCTTGACAATTCCTTGACACCAGTAATTTTTTCTTGAGTTAAAAAAAAAAATAGGCCGGGCACGGTGGCTCATGCCTGTAATCCTAGCACTCTGGGAGGCCGGGGTGGGTGGATTGCTCGAGGTCAGGAGTTCAAAACCAGACTGAGCAAGAGCGAGACCCCGTCTCTACTAAAATAGAAAGAAATTAATTGGCCAACTAATATATATAGACAAAATTAGCCGGGCATGGTGGCGCATGCCTGTAGTCCCAGCTACTTGGGAGGCTGAGGCAGAAGGATCGCTTGAGCCCAGGAGATTGAGGTTGCTGTGAGCTAGGCTGATGCCACGGCACTCACTGTAGCCTGGGGCAACAAAGCAAGACTCTGTCTCAAATAAATAAATAAATAAGAAAGACCAGGAGCAGTGGCTCACGCCTGTAATCCTTAGCACTCTGTGAGGCTGAGGCAGGTGGATTACTCAAGGTCAGGAGTTTGAACCAGCCTGAGCAAGAGCGAAACCCCATCTCTACTAAAAATAGAAAGAAATTAATTGACCAACTAAAAATATATATACAAAAATTAGCCGGGCGGGCATGGTGGCACATGCCTGTAGTCTCAGCTACTCAAGAGGCTGAGGCAGAAGGATCACATGAGCCCAGGAGATTGAGGTTGCTGTGAGCTAGGCTGACGCCACGGCACTCACTCTAGCCTGGGCAACACAGTGAGTCTCTGTCTCAAAAAAAAAAAAAAAAAAGAAAAAAAGAAAGAAAAAAGAAATTAATTGGCCTACTAAAAATATATAGTAAAAATTAGCTGGGCATGGTAGTGCATGCCTGTAATCCCAGCTACCCAGGAGGCTGAGGAAGCAGAGCCCAGGAGTTTGAGGTTGCTGTGAGCTAGGCTGACCCCATGGCACTCATCTAGCCTGGGCAACACAGTGAGACTCTGTCTCAAAAAAAAAAAAAAAAATACACAGAAAACGATGGTCTCCATGGATAATCACCAGTTAAGTATATTTATTTATTTCCATATCACTTCTGTTTCTAGCAGGTGAAAAGCAGTTATAAGAAAAACAACTTCCTCGGGGCCACCCAGCAATAGGCTACTGAACCTTACCTCCTGCGAAAGGCGTGGCCCTTGCAGGACACGGCACGCACGGCTCGTGGCCGGGCAGCTCTGGTGGCTGCCCACAAGCTGTTGGCCCTGGTTCATGACAATGAGTACAGAAATGGGAAACAATCATTTGAAAACACAACCATCTGACATAAGTAATGTTATTTCTGTTGACTCTAACGAGAGAAAATTGGGATTTGAATTATGTCTGGGAGGCCGGGCGCAGTGGCTCACGCCTGTAATCCTAGTTCTCTGGGAGGCCGAGGTGGGCGGATCGTTTGAGCTCAGGAGTTCGAGACCAGCCTGAGCAAGAGCGAGACCCCGTCTCTACTATAAATAGAAATAAATTAATTGGCCAACTAATATATATAGAAAAAATTAGCCGGGCATGGTGGCACATGCCTGTAGTCCCAGTTGCTTGGGAGGCTGAGGCAGCAGGATTGCTTGAGCCCAGGAGTTTGAGGTTGCTGTGAGCTAGGCTGACGCCGCGGCACTCACTCTAGCCTGGGCAATAAAGTGAGACTCTGTCTCAAAAAAAAAAATAAAATGAATTATGTCTGGGATTTTTTATTTCATTTTTCTAATTACTGGATATTATTATATTTTACCAAAAATTATCGGTCCACAGTGGGTTGGAAATATTTTTTAAAGGCTCTTCGCCACAGATATTTGAGAAGTACTGATACGCAAGAAGGGAGATATCAGCTTGTTGTAAATAACAATAACTGATATTAATATCATCACGATGTTTATTATGTACCAGGTCCTGTTATATTATAAAGGTTTTCAACATAAGTTCATCGACTTGTCACAACAACCCTGTCAGGTAAGAACTATTATGACTCTGATTGCACAAAGGAGGAAACTGAGGCACAGAGATGGAGAAATTCCCACCGCTGCACAGCTGGCCAGTCCTGGGGCTGAGACAGGAACACAGGCAGTGTGGCGCTTGACTAGCAGACTCAGACCATGCTAGCAGACTCAGCCATGAAATACGAGACAACTTGATGCCTTCGTAACTGGTAAAATATTTTTAAAAACTCAAGGGATGGTTAACACCAAAGCTTCAGAAGGAAGACATGTGTGGGAGGAAGGCAGGCAGGGAACGTGACTTGGGAGGGGTACGCACGCCAGGTCTGACCCTGTTCTATGCCTTAACCAGGTGAGGAATGTACACAGGTGCTCATTCTACTATTATTCTCCAACTGTATACACACACTTTACACACTCTTTGATGCGTATGATGCATTTCACAGTTTCGACAAAGTTTTGAAGGAGTAAGTGGAGCTGTCAAACAATGGCACCCACGGTCTCTGGAGAGGATGAGCGCCCCCTAATGGAGTGAACAAGTACAGCCATTCTCCACCAGGCACACGGCAGGTGGGAGGGAGAAGGACTCCAAACACCCTTCTATTCGGAGTCTGAGATTCTCCCTTAAGTCACATTCTAGATGCACAGGAAGTAAAAAGCCCACGCTACCTGAGATTTTTGAACCAATGCCTTTATAAAATGATGCAGAATTAACATTTAAGGCTGACGGAAATGCCCCACTTGAGAAAATATACAAGAGCACAATTTACAGCGACAGAGCGTACTGAGGAACTCCTTGATACCTTTCAAGAGCTTTCACCGTATGTGATTTATACGTTAGTACTGATGTGCATAATATGGGGGCCCACTCCAGGAAACAGGTGAAGCTACTTGCCTCGGAGGAGACGGCGGGGAGATGTGTGTTTGCGCCACACAAGAACTCTTCTGGGTGTGCAGAGGGCTGATGTTGCTAAGGGAAGTCTGGGCTTGGGAGGTTTGAAACTCTTTTGGGGTGTCTCGACAACAACCACGTGAGATGAATACCTAGATCCCTAATCAATCGAGACGGCTGGGTCGGTGTGCAAGGTAGCTCAACTGGCATGTTGCTGAGAGGCTGTAGATTCCTGCGTCCCACACCAAACCAGCTGAATCCGAGTCTCTTGAGAATTGAACCCCAAAATCTGCATTTCTACACATCGCGCCCCGCGCCCCCCCCCCATGATTCCGATGGAGGCATTCTGGGGCCACATTAAGATAATCAGGTGAATTCGAAGCAAAGATTTTATAATCACACAAACCTGGGTTGAATCTTGTTCCTGCACTTACTAGTCGTATGGCCTTGAATACTTTTTTTTTTTTTTTTTTTGAGACAGAGTCTCACTTTATTGCCCGGGCTAGAGTGAGTGCCCTGGCATCAGCCTAGCTCACAGCAACCTCAAACTCCTGGGCTCAAGCGATCCTACTGCCTCAGCCTCCTGAGTAGCTGGGACTACAGGCACGCGCCACCATGCCCGGCTAATTTTGTGTATATATATTTTTAGTAGGCCAATTAATTTTTTTCTATTTATAGTAGAGACGGGGGTCTCGCTCTTGCTCAGGCTGGTTTCGAACTCCTGACCTCGAGCAATCCGCCTGCCTCGGCCTCCCAGAGTGCTAGGATTACAGGTGTGAACCACTGCACCTGGCCTTGAACAAGTTATCTCACTTCACTAGTCCCAGCTGTAAAGCCCATCCCCGCTGAAGGGGAGCTGGTCCCCCAATCAAAGCACATCTCATTCTTCAAGAGTCTGTGTGTGAGAGATTGTCAATTCTCTGCACCTATTCTCTGGAATATCAGTAGCAGCTTTATTTCAAAATGATAGTGAATCCAGAAATCCTATCTGGGGCTTCTAAGACTGCACTATGTTTCAGAGACTTTACTCCATTAAAACTGAACCAGGGGCTGGGCGCAGTGCCTCACGCCTGTACTCTGAGCACTCTGGGAGGCCAAGAAGGGTGGATTGCTCAGCAATCCAGCCTAAGCAAGAGTGAGACCCTGTCTCCACTAAAAATAGAAAGAAATTAATTGGCCAACTAAAAATATATAGAAAAATTTAGCCGGGCATGGTGGTGCATGCCTGTAGTCCCAGCTACTCAGGAGGCTGAGGCAGCAGGATCGCTTGAGCCCAGGAGTTTGAGGTTGCTGTGAGCTAGGCTGATGCCATGGCACTCACTCTAGCCCAAGTAAAAAAGTGAGACTCTGTCTCAAAAAAAACCAAACTGACCCAGGGACAGCTAAGAAGTTATACACTTGTCCTAATCTTCCCACATTGATTCACCTTCTAGAGCTAAGCAGTAAAGACCTCTGAGGTTTATGAAAAGCAATCTGAAGTTGATTCTCCCTCTCTCTGATTCAAAACTGGTTTGGGGTGAGAAGAAAGGGTTTTATTCAAAAGACCCCTTAGTAAAATTACAGACTGCATAGACATGTAGCTGTGAACGAGAGCTAGTGAACAGGTTGAAGTAAGAGCTTTATCACACTTGTTAATGATGTCAAGAAGAAATTTAAATCAGAGATTTTCCAAGGAGGAACAATAGTTGGAGAATCCATCATCAGGAAGAAGTGGCACCTGACTATTAGGAAAGAGTTATGATTGCTGGTTATGATGCTTAAGTTGGTACAGCAAATCTCAATGGATCCTCTGGGTAGATCTTTAAAATATTGATGGCAGACCCTACCCCCAGACCAACTAAATGAGAATTCCTGGGGGTAGGGCCCAGGCATGAGTAGTGTTTAAAAGATCCCCAAGTGGTTCTAATGGGCAGCTTGGGCTGAGAACCACTGCCTTAGGTAGCAGAGCTTAGTTACCTAAAGAGGTAAATGCTGTTTTTATAGCAGTTTGACTTTTTTCCCTTGAGCACCAGAAGAATCGTGTTGATTAATTAACATTTTTCAAACAACAGCAATGAATTTACTGCTGCTTATGTTCAGGCCATGGAATTAGACATGCCTCCCGTACATCAGACTCATTCATCTCCCCAGATAGATGCTTGAACGTGGATTTCTAAGAACAAGGGCTGGGCAAACAACCATCAGAGATAGACTGACCTCGGCTGAGCAAGTGCCATGACGGGAGCAAAAAGGCAGAATCACAAGCTCACTTCCACATTCACTCAAATATTTATTAAGTGTGCCGGGCACTGCGCTAGGGACTGGAGATTCTGAGATCAAGTGAACGTGACCCTTGCCCTGGCCGGAACTGGCTGTCTAATGGGGAGAAGGAAATGGAAAGAAACCTTCCAGCCATGCTATATGTGATCCAGACAGACAGCAGGTGCTGGGGGAGCCCAGGGAAGAAGCACGTGGTCCTCGAGACAACAGGTGAGGAGAAGGCAAGGCGTGAGTTGTGTCTAGACGATTGCGTGGAAATCTGCTAGGTCCATGAGGACTAACGCCCAGGCAGAGGTGGGGAAGAGCGTGAGCAGTTCTAGGGATGGCACGAGAGACAGATGACACTGGAGAGGCGGCCAGGAGGCTGATTACAAAGACCCTTGTATGCGATCGAAGGATTTTGACCACAACCTTGGAGCTGATGGGGGTCTCTGATGAATGTCAAGTAGGGAAGTGACATGGTCAGATTTGCACTTGGAACGATCACTCTAGCAGTTTGCAGAACTTGGCGACTCAAAGTGTGGCACACAGACCAGCATCAGCAGCGTCACTGGGAGCTTGTTGGAAATAAAAAAACCTTCAGGCCCCCGTTTCTGATTCAAAATCAGAATCTGCGTTTTATTAATAACAAGCGCTTCTGATGATTCATATGCACAATTAAAGTTTGAGACGCACAGTGAAAAAGGATACATTTTCATACAAAGAGGTGAAACTCATTTAGTACCATTTAGGAGACCGTAGCAATAATTTGTTAACCCATTCCTTTATTTTATTTTTTTTTGAGACAGAGTCTCACTTTGTTGCCCAGGCTAGAGTGCCCTGGGTCAGCCTAGCTCACAGCAACCTCAAACTCCTGGGCTCAAGTGATCCTCCTGCCTCAGCCTCCCTAGTAGCTGGGACTACAGGCATGCACCACCATGCCCGGCTAATTTTTCCTATATATATATTTAGTTGTCCAATTAATTTCTTTCTATTTTTAGTAGATGGGGTCTCACTCTTGTTCAGGCTGGTTTCAAACTCCTGACCTTGAGCAATCTGCCCGCCTTGGCCTCCCAGAGTGCTAGGATTATAGGCGTGAGCCACCGCGCCTGGCAAACCCATTCCTTTAAACAGTTTTTTAACAGCCACCCATGAGTTAGGACTCCGTGTATAAACTGTCCCCGAAGCACCCAGTTGATAAGTGAAATATCTGAGCAACACTTATACAGATCAGCTGGATTTTCTTACATTACCTTCATTTTCCACCAGATTAGCCAGAATCCTATAGACACAGACGTAGCATGAGAACAACATGTTGTGTGCTCTGGAAGATGCAATGACATCTATTGTGGAATGTCAGATACAGATTCAGCCAAAGGTAGGAGAGGTCCCTTTCGCCTAGTTTTAATGATGAGTTGCTCAAGACATGACAAGTAACTTTGTAAAATTTAAAATTTCTAAAAAAAAAAAATACATATATATATATATATAAATAAAAATGATGAGTACATGCCATAAGACTAGAGTCTTTCCCTCTATTATCCCAAAGTGAGCACTGCCTTGATAGTGGGGACCTGGAAACTCAGACTAAAGTCAGGTGTGAACTCTACAAAGGCTGGTTATATGTGCTGAGAGAGAGAGAGAGATCTGAAACGAGAGATGGACAGGTCTTTGGTAAAAAAAAAAAAAAAATCCCCTCTCTCTGATCATAGGCGGTAACGATGATGGACCAAGCTGTGCTACCCCAAGTCGCTACTTTTCATCAGAAAATGCCTTCGCCCAGAAAAAGTAAACCTTGAAGAATTTGAAAGGGGCAGTGTGGTCTACTATTATAGGTAAGAAGTCAGGCGGTTGAAAGACAAACAAGCAATTAGTCTATAAATAAGCACACGTGTACCCCATCTCTAACAATCAGGGTGTTATTGAACGGGGTGTACAAATTGGACTTGGGTTAAATTAAACCTATTTTCAGCCAATTCTGGAAATTTGCTATTTAAAGGAATCCTTTGTAAAGTGGATAATTGCCCACTAATGAAGCTTTTGTTAAATCTGGAGTTCGATAAAGCCAAAGTTCCCAAACCGGCTGTTCTAGGAAGACTGCCCCACAGCTCTCTGGCAGAGGATTGGGGTCTTCTAGGGAAGGAAATAGAGTCCTGCCCTTGGGGAAAGTGAGTAGGTGGACAGATAACAGGACACATAATCTGGTGACTAGAAGAGAACGAAGACCTGGCAGTCAAGTGAAGCAGTGGGGGATGGTGAGGAGGGAGACATGGACCAGCTGGCAACACACGGGAAGAAAAGAGGGTGAGGGACCACAGAGAATGGGGAGATTGCACCTAAATCATGACTCAACTCTTTTTTTTTTTTCTTTTTGGCAACAGCACCACTTACCAATACTAAATCCTTCTTTGCTCATCTCTAACCTCAGGGCTTCTAGTGCTGGCATCCAGAATGTTTCAGAACCCTGTTAATCCAATTACCTTTGGGGCATCTGTGGGTTCTTAACTAGCAAGAGGACATTCTGGTTGGAGCAACGCGCTGCACAAGTGATTCAGTGTTAATCAAGGGATCTTGCATCTCGACTGTCAGTGCCAACAGGAGACAGCCTGCTAGGCTGGACTTCCTGGAGTGCTTTCCCAGAAAAGATGGAGTCTAAATGGGAAATTGAAAGATGAGGACAGCTTGGTAATTGGGAAAGGGAGACAGGAAAAGGCAATCAGAGTTCAATCCAGAGGAATAGCCCCTTAAGGCGCTCGCGCTCGCTCGCTCTCTCTCTCTCTCTCTCTCTCTCTCTCTCTCTCTCTCTGTCTCTCTAAATTACCAAGCACAAATCATGGACTCCCAATTAAAAAGGTCTGTCCAGCCACAAGCCTGGTATCAGACTCCAAGACACAGCCCAGGGTGGATGTGAGGACCAAGCACTTCCATTACCTAATAGCCACCTGGGATCGCCACATCCTCCTCAGCAACTCACACTGTCCACAAAGTAGAACCTCCTCCTTCCTGTATCCCAAGCCTGAATGAGAAGGAAATTGTACATTCATTCAACAGACATTTATTGAGTCCCTAATAACACTGGGGCAGGAGGTCTGAGAATTACTCCTTTTGCCTTTATAAAGGGTTTGCATGGGAGAGGGAAGATTGGGAGAAATATTAAGAAATAGTTCTGCAGGTCAAAGAAAAATCTAAATATGAGGAAGCAGATCTCAATTTAAATAGGTTAGATGTTAGCCAAAAAAAATCTATTTGATCCCAGGGATATTAAACATAGCAATGGGCTCCTTCTACGGTGATAGAAATAGAAGCATTTCCAAAGAAGCCTTCCTGAGCGTGATTTGGAGGATAAGATATGCACTTCGGAGCTTCCTCCCAGGTACCCAGGAACCCTCCCCAATGCACCCCCACCCCGGAAGCCTTTTCTGAGGCTGTCAGCTGCACAGCCCTCTTGCTGGAGCTGCCTCCTCACCCTCCCACGGGGTCCTTGGAAAAGAGAGGCTGGGAGGTCTTAGAAAGGTGGGAGATACAGAAGCACCAGTCCAGTGAATCAAAAGAAAAATCAGGGATGAAAAAAAATCCAATAGATGGACCAGTGAAAGGGCCAGAAAGGGGATCAGTAGAGTAATAAAAAAAAAAAAAAAAAAACACAGCTCCATTTAGATTTCAAGCAAGATCAGTACCAGCTATTTCTCAAAAGCTTTTAAGACTTCACGTAACTTAGCAACTGACCTATGTTTAGTTTTTGTTTTGTTTTTACCCATGTCAGTTTCTCAGTAGTTACTATGAGCGAAAAAAAAAAATGCTTAAGACCATGCATTTACTGAGAGATGGGAAGCAAGGAATAAAAATTATGTGTTGTGTCCTGTTTGGCAAGGTTGTAACAAGACAGGAGAGCAAACACGAGGAGCAAAAAGACCAACCCTGGGGGTCCTCAGAGGAAAACCCAAGGCCTGAAGACTGTCCCTGCGATCCAGAAACGCTCTCGGGAGAGTGTGTCTCAGAGGAAGGTCCCTGGTGGGACATCTCCTGGGGATGCCCCAGGAAAGAAGCACTTGTAGGTTTCATTTCTCATCTGTCTATAAATTAGCACCAAACCAGGTGCGTAGTCTACATCCACGCGATTGCTATTATATAGCCCACATTTCCCAGACCAGCCATCCCCCAGGACCAAAGGGGCCAGGAAACAATTCAGGCTCTTTTACATCTGACTTGGGACCTCCATAAGAACCCCAGCCCTCCGTCCCCACCAGATTCCACTCTCTCTTTTCAGTGAAGAATATTTTGAAAGGCCCCAGCCAGTGAGCTTCCCTAGTTGTCAGGGATGACTCTTGCTGGAACAGTAGAGACAGCTACGTCTCACTCTGCGAATCACACACAAACACACACACATGCACACATGTACACACATGCACACGTGTACACATGCACACGTGTACATACACACACATGTACATGCATGCCCCCTGATCTCTGCTGCTGCCATGGCATCAGGCAGCAGGAATTTGCTGTGGCAGTTGCAGGGACAGTTCCCAGGTCCACAACAGCTAGGCGGCACAGTGTGCATATCAGCACCACCCCAGTGGACAGCTCATAGCAAACCCAACCGAGGCGCTTCTGGAGGTTTGTTCAAAACTCTCAAGTCAGGTGAAGGAAAGCAAACTTCCTAATCACCAGCTCACCACTCCCTTCGCTATGCCTGGAGGCAGAGCAAAGAGATTTGGTGACTCTCTCTGGGCTTAAGAAGGGCTCTCACCCTTCCCCTGAGGATGTCTGTATAACTTGTCGTTTTAGAGAGTTGGGTACCTGGAGATAGGTGATTTTTTTTTTTGGACTGGCTTAGACCTTAGTGATGCCACCAGGAATTCCAGGTCTTTCTATCTTTCCATTCTGCCATCCTCCGCTTGTTGGTTTTTGTCATATAATGGGCTCAGGGTAGCTGCCCTTGCTCCAGATATCATATCTATAGTCAAGAAAGATAGAAGGTAAGAGGGAAGTCACTTCAGCAACACCTGTCCATTTTATTTGGAAAATCAGACAACCACTTCTAGCTGCAAAGGAGGCTGGGAGAAGGACCAAGTGGCTTTCCTAGTTAAAGGGGAGAGAAGGGGACCAATGCAATTACCCAACACGTCTGCCATAAACAAAAAAACATAATTTTTTTTTTGGGGGGGGTCAGAGTCTCACTTTGTTGCCCAGGCTAGAGTGAGTGCCATGGCATCAGCCTAGCTCACAACAACCTCAAACTCCTGGGCTCAAGCGATCCTCCTGCCTCAGCCTCCCGAGTAGCTGGGACTACAGGCATGCGCCACCATGCCTGGCTAATCTTTTCTATATATATTAGTTGGCCAATTAATTTCTTTCTATTTATAGTAGAGATGGGGTCTTGCTCTTGCTCAGGCTGGTTTTGAACTCCTGACTTCAAGCAATCCGCCCGCCTCGGCCTCCCAGAGTGCTAGGATTACAGGCGTGAGCCACTGCACCCAGCCCAAAAAACATAACTTGCTGGAGGGTGTGTCCTTGTCTTTACAATGGAATAATTATAGCACTTATAAGGATGATGCGAAGCTACTAGCACAGTTCTCATGGGATGCACGACATATAGGCACATCAGACCCCAGGACAAGTGCTGGGCAGTCCATCGTCACTGCAGGAGCTGGGTTACAAGATGGTGACAATGTCTATTAAAAACTTTTAAGGCTAGGCCAACGCACATTGATATTCAACATCATAGGAAGCTTAAGTCCTCGGGCAGGCAGCAGGTCTGAGAAGGGCACCTTAGTGAAAAGGGTGTCAGGATCTTGCTCTCCCACCAGGTATTATGAAGTCTCCAAGTGAAAAACGGGGCCAATGTTTTGGTGGTACAATCAGAGGTGGAGGTTGGTGGATGCAGACGTGATGCCAGGGGCAGTTATCAACACTCATTGAGAAACCCAGGACGACCCCATCCACCTGCACTTCCCAGTGAGGAGCAAATGGGAGTCTTTGTCTTTGCAGACACCTGGCTCCTGCTATCCTTCCAGGTGGTGGTAGGTTTTGCCCTTTCCTGGGGAAAAAAGACTTAACTGAGAACCATTTCTGAACATTCTTGTGCTGGGATGTCCAAAAGAACGAAGCTTCTTTATTCAGCCAACAGATTGAATCTGCAACAACTTTACGCTAGGCATCATGGGAGACCCAGAGAAACCTAGAAGAAAAGATAGAAGAAAACTTTCATTGAGCACTAACTTCCTATGAAGCCCAATGTTAGGAGCTTTGCACCTGTTACCCAATTCGATTTCAGAGATCACTATCACAAAGTGAAAAGTAATAAATGGCCATAAGAAATACAAATGACAATGACAGTAATAATCACAATAGCTGACATGTCTTAAGTGTTTACTGTGTACCAGATACTGTCCTAAGCATTTTGAATGCATTATCTCCTTGAGACAATGTACTACGGAGAGGTTTCTTGATGTTTCTCCTCCTTTATTAGCTTTCCCCTAATCATCTTGGCTTCTATTAATACTTCCTGAGTTTCCTTCTGGGGGCCTCTGAGCCTGTCTTTGGTCTCAGTCCATAAAGTGATTCCGGGAAAGGGTAGAGGCTGTCGGACCTCCCGATAAGCTGAGAGCCCCTCAGAGCGGTGTGGGTTGGTGCCTTGACCCAGATGGCACCATCGAGGGAGCAGAGCAGGGAACAGCAGGTCCCTGGAGAACAGAGAAGGAACGCATTAAGGAGGGGGCATTCCTTAGGAAGTGATCCATCACCATGACATTTAAAACAGAGGCGGGAAGAATCGGAGGACAGGGCAAGACAGGAATCAGCTCCCTGACGAATGCCCAGAAAGATGAAACTGAATGAGCTCCTTGTGGCTCTCTTCCCTCTGACGCCCCCCTCCCCCCAGTTTCTAGCCACAGACTCCAAGGCCCCTCCCAGGAACTGGGCGGTGAGCTCAGCCTGGCCCAAGGCAAGGGCTCCAAGCTTTAAGCCCAATTAGACTCTCCATTTGCTGCTTGACCTCTTGATCTCTTAAGTAGTGTCTACACAACCCCCTCGAACCATCTTATCAGTTGAATCAGAAAATTCAGCCAGTCATTTACCTAGAAGTCTGGATGACAAATCTTTGGACCAGTTTGAAAGGATGCTTTTATTGGATTGATTAAATTGACCAGATGTTTTCCCTTCATTTTGGCATGGCCTGAGGTCTGTATCTGGTTACAACACTCATGCCTGGGGGGTAGGGATGAATGAGGAATGAATATGCATCTTTTAAATCCAGAGTTCTGCTTACTGCACTTCGCTTTAACAAATGAGAGTGAGCCCACTAGGATTCTGTGAACCAAATCCATGGAAAGAGGTTCCTTTCTGTTGATGGCCCTCATTAGTAACAACTACAATGCACAGAGTATTTTACAGTTTATAAGGCCCTTCCATGTATATCACTTCATTGAAACTCCACGCAACACAGATATTATTTTTCTTATTTCATAATCAAGAATGAGTTTTCTTTCTCCATCAGGGATCATCTCCCTCTGGCATAACCTAAATAAAACTCTGCCTTCATGCTCCTTTCATAGGGCTCGACTCTTGGGATCTGAGGCTTTGGATAGTTCACACCCAAAAGAAAAGAAATGTGGCTGGAAAAGAAAAAGACTTTAAAGAGACGTGCAGCCAAGATGACATAGGGGCCAGATGCAGGTGGCTCACGCCTGTAATCCTAGCGCTCTGGGAGGCCGCGAGGTAGGAGGATCAATTGAGGAGAGGAGTTCAAGTCCAGCCTGAGCAAGAACAAGACCACGTCTCTACTAAAAATAGAAAAATTCAGTGGCACAGCAGCATTCACCTGTAGTCCCAGCTACTCGGGAGGTTGAGGCAGGAGGATTGCTTGAGGTCAGGAGTTTGAGGTTGCTGTGAACTATGATATTGCCACTGCACTCTAGCCAGGGTGACAAAGCGAGACTCTATCTCAAAAAAAAAAAAAAAACAGTGACATAGGAAATTCAAATTTTTCAGCTAAAGCAGAATAATTTCTGGAATAGATGCAAGAGGACTGTGGGATAAAACGTGGGACTTTTCCAAGACCAAACAGGGACTGCTGGTATAAGCCACAAGTGGAACGGCATTCCGACTGTGGCAGGCAGCCTCTAAATATCCCCAAATCGTCCCGCCTCCTGCTGTTCACACCCTTGTGTAATCCCCTCCTCCTTAGTGTGGGCTGGACGTATTACTCACTGCTAAAGAGCAGAACATGGCAGAAGCGATGGTATGCCACTTCCAAGACTCAGTTATAAAAAGACTATGGCTTCCTTTCGGGGTTCGCGCGTGCTCTCTCTAGAGAGAGGCGGCCACCCCGTCACGCGGCAGCCCTGTGGAGAGGCTCACGCGGCAAGGACACGTCTTGCCGAGAGCCAGCAGAGAGTGAGTGAAAGCAGATCCACCCCACCCACCCTGGCTGGGCCTCGAGCCTGCCCCCAACCCCGGCCGACCACTTGACCACAGCCCACAGCCTCGGGAGGGACCCTGAGCCAGAATCACCGACTATGCTGCCCCAGCTTCCTCACCTACTGAGAAACTGTGACATAGTAAATGTCGGTTGCTTTCAGCTGCTGTATTTTGGGGTCATTTGTATTGCGGCAATCAATAGCTAACACCCCAATTTTAACATGTGTCAACCACACCCCCCCAGTGCTGATCACCTATCTGGACGTTTCCCACATTCGCTTAGATATTAACACACACGTTCACTCAGTTCAACTATGACATGCATCTTGGCATTTCATACACGTTTGGATGCTGTACACAGCACTCAATGGTGAAATGGCATTTAGAGATGCACAAAAGCTCTCAGATGCTGTCTCACCCAGGTTCCCGAGAAAGCAGAGCCGGAAGCAGATCTCACGTGCCGACGCCTTGCTGTGGTTCCATCCCGGGGCGAGGGATGGGGAAAGGGAGTGAGGCGGGGAGGGAAGCAAACGCAAGATGGCGTGTTCCCGGGGTGGCCACAGCATCACAGAAAAACACAGCCAGTTGCTTCGTCACATGGGAAGTTTTCAGAAAGACCATGCTATGGTCCAAATGTTTGTGTCCTCCCAAACCCTAACCCCTACGTTGATGGTGTTGGGAGGTGGCGCCTTTGGGGAGGTGATTAGGTCATGAGGGTGGGGCCTTCATGAGTGGGAGTCATGTCCTTACAAAAGGGAACCCAGAGAGCTTATTCGCCCCTTCCGCCATGGGAAGACCCAGTGACGGGCCAAACGTCCACGAACCAGAGCTCTCACCAGACACGGGATCTGCCGGAGCCTTGCTCCTAAACCCCGAGTCTCAGAACTGTGGGAACTACATGTCCACTGTCAGAAGCCACCCAGACCACGGTACTTTGTGCTAGCATCCCAAGGCAAGGAAGATACATGAAGCCACCGCACCTCGGACAGCCCACGAGGGGAAGGCAAAGTGAGTCCTCCATTGGCTGCCTCCTTCCTGTTCCCTCTCTCTCCTTGGTCAAAGTTCACCCCACGGGATGGTAAAACCCCTCTACCACTTCCAGGTTGCCTTAACCAGATCCTCCAGACAGCCACTGGGGAAACCAGTCCTGCATCCCGTGGCACGTGGTTGGGTCACCCAGCGCGGACGGCACCGTTGTGGCTGCCACCCCAGCAGACGCCACGGAGGCCTTGCCAGAGTCTGGCCCTCACTCAGGGGAGCTGAGACAGATGATGGCAGTGTTAGGGGACAAGGTCACAGAGGAAGCAGCTGGGGTTCTTTGCTGATCAGACGGCCAAGAACTAGAGGGCACGTGAGACGCAGCAAGTAGGGGTGGAACATAAGCTGGGTCTGGAACAGACGCACACGCAGACAACACCACGCACTGGGATGCTACTGTTATATTCGAAGTGTATGCATCCACACACACACACATCCGGGTGTTACACGTGTTAACTCAGACTTTATTATCTGTCCCCTGAATACAGGGCTGAGCCACCCCATACAGGAGGCTTAGGAGAAGGTCTCTGCAGCTCTTAGCAGCTTCGTTTCATGGAGCCACCCTTAGACCTCAGGGGAATTCTATTTTCCCGGAAACTTAATACTACTTAATTCCATTGTCTGGTTCCACATCATGATGTCACCAAGAAAACAAGAAGACGGGAGCTGACTCAGGATGCGGATGCCCCTGAGACCCGAACCAATCCTACAGGGGCCCTGGCGCTGCGGTTGCTCTCAGAGTCATCCCAGATGGAGGCTGGAGGCCAGGACTTTGTGTTCCCATCTCAGCCAGTCATTGGCAAGCCACCCCGACGGGGAGAAGAGGGATGCAACTTCGGACGAGACAGCTCCCCACTGCCAAGAGCAAATCCCAGCAAGGGATGCAGCTTTGAGCCGTTTGCAGCCAATGTTCCCAGGAGCCAAGGGGACGACGCATCAGCCCCTCCATGGCATGCACCCCAGTTGTGTGCCATCTTGACTAAACTCCCCATGTTAACAATTAGAACTTCATCTAACTCTGGTTTTCCTCCAAAACTGAGCACACTGATTCACCGAACACTTTCCCCCAGAGTCAAAAGTCTTCCAGTCCTCCATAGACGATTCCCAAGAAGTGCCTAGAACAAGCATGCGATGTTTCTCTCCAGGCTCAGTTGACCTGAGTCACTGGGACAGGAGCCAGGCCACTGTCAACCCCAAGTTCCTGGAGCATTTTCCATTACAAATACTCTGCCACTCAGATTTGACTTTCCTACCCACCACCCCTGGGTTTGGTTGCCCCCCTGAAGCAGAGGGGCAAAGCCTGCTGTTGTGTCCAGGCCAAGAGGACACAGCACCTCTTGCTTCCCTAGATCTGAAGACGCTAAGTAAAATGAAATCAAGTAACCTCACTCCTGGGTCAGAACATCTCACAAAAATTCCCCAAATGTGGCCGGGTGCGGTGGCTCATGCCTGTAATCCTAGCACTCTAGGAGACCGAGGAGGGCAGATCACTCAAGGTCAGGAGATCGAAACCGGCCTGAGCAAGAGCGAGACCCCGTCTCTACTAAAAATAGAAAGAAATTAATTGGCCAACTAAAAATATATAGAAAAACTTAGCGGGGCATGGTGGTGCATGCCTGTAGTCCCAGCTACTCAGAGGCTGAGGCAGGAGGATCACTTGAGCCTAGGAGTTTGAGGTTGCTGTGAGCTAAGCTGACGCCACGGCACTCTAGCCCGGGCAACGGAGTGAGACTCTGTCTCAAAACAAAATCCCCTAAATGTGGCCAACCTCCTCTCATCACTCTCCTTCACCTACCTTTATGCTGTCTCTCGTAGTCCCTGCTGGTACAAAGCGACTGTCACTGTGCCCACAGGACTCGACAGCTGCTCATGTTCTATGCCTTCTGGAGGCCCTGCTCCGTTACAGCAGAGCTCCTCCCAGTGCGATCTGAACGCTCTGGGGTCCCACATGGCAGGGAATGGACCTCCCACCCTGGGATTTTTTCACAGCAGCCAAGATGTTTTTTGTTTTATTGTTGTTGTTGATCATCTCTTTTATATACTGGTCTTCTTTTGAGACAGAGTCTCGCTCTGTTGCCCCAGCTAGAGTGGTGGCGTCAGCCTAGCCCACAGCAACCTCAAACTCCTGGGCTCAAGCGATCCTCCTGCCTCCTGAGTAGCTGGGACTACAGGCATGCCCAGCTAATTTTTTCTATCTATTTTCAGTTGTCCAGCTAATTTCTTTCTATTTTTAGTAGAGACAAGGTCTTGCTCTTGCTCAGGCTGGTCTCAAACTCCTGAGCTCAAAAGATCCGCCCGACTCGGCCTCCCAGAATGCTAGGATTACAGGTCTATATACTGGTCTTTACATAAGATGTTTTCTGAACAAAAATCAAGAAAATACATTTGAAAATTTCTCCTCTTGTTCAATATTCAAGTGTTTAGCATCAACAACATCAAATTGACCTCCGTTTAAGTAACAGGGCTTCCTCCTTCTGAGCACAAACTCCCCTCTCTCCAATACTTGCTAATTTCCCATTTTAACAAGGGAAATGTGCTCTAGATAGCCGTCAGCAGTATCTAGCTGGCACTGACTAACATCATTTTAAATAAATATATTTCAGATATTTGAGTGAACAAATCGAAAGAAAAATCATTGAATAAATAATAAAGCAGGTGCACCTAGGAGTAGCAAAAACCATGAAGATGGTACAAGGATGCCAACCACCCTTTGCGAGGCAGTTCTCTCTTGCTGACATCCCATCTGCTGTCCAGCGCCCAAGCACAGCACGCGAGAGTTCTCCGCCCCGTTGTGCGTTAGAACCATATTCTAACCCAACACGACGGTGGTGGGGCCCAGGGATCTGCCTTCTTAATGGGCACCACCAGTGACTCTGAAGCCTGATCACCCCCTCCCCAGAATATCAACCCTCCAGGTCCCCCAGACCAAGGGCTCCTTAAAGGCAAACTCGTGCCTACTTAGCACATAGCAGCCCTCAAATAAATATTTATGAAATACAGCCAGGCAGGTAAGACAGAAATTACACGAATCAGAAATGTCAAGCTGGGAAAGGTCTTTCCATTTTACAAATAGAAAGTAAAGCTCAGAAAGGTTAAGTTCCTCACGGATGGCCCTTGGCTGGTAAAAGGCAGAGCGGGCACAGAGGCCAAGTAATCTGAGCTCCAGGGCAGCGTCCTTCCCCGCAGGGTCCTAGACCACTGCCTCTTGAGTTGGCAAGAACTTAGAAGATCATGGGCATGCATTTGATTAGTGCAATGCACTCTTTCCCACGGCATGATGTAAGCCTTGAATTTTGCAGAAGTATAAGGGAGATGTAGGAAGGGAGCCCAGAGAGATCTGCATGGCTAGAGAAAAAAAAAAAGCAAATGCCCCCCATTCTAATGGAGTGGTAGCAACTTCTTCAAAATGCATGTGCCAGGCATTGAACACAACCTGGGACCAAATAAATGCAATGCCTTAGTGACAAAGAAGTTGCATCCCTCCCCAACTTGGAGAGCGGGAAGACCTGTGTGGCCATCTTTACGGACACCTATGTCCCTGCTGTTACTGCCGCAGGACGGGACCTCACTGAACATGTCCCTGGGAGATGCATCGTGCAGCGGTGAACACGCAGCCCCCAGGGCTCCCATCCTCACTCTGCTTCTTACCGTCTCTGTAATCTAGTCAATTTACTTAACATTCTCTCCACCTCCATCCTCTCAACTGTAAAATTGGGATAATAGCAGTTCTGACATCAAGGGTCAGAACAGTGCCGCCTAACACGCAGTAAGCATTTGATAAGCATTAGCAGATATGTTACAGTTTTCAATAATCACCAACAAAACACCTATGGTAGGCACCATGAGAGACACAGAGCTGCCCAGAGGTGCATGCAGTCTGACAGAGGAGATGCAAAATGTACAAAAATAACTATAATTCAAAGAGAGGCAGTAAGGATCCGGAGAGTTGTGCACATAAACAGTTACTGGTTT
>VSMD01008063.1:0-34489 GCA_008750895.1 Mirza zaza | reverse complement strand
CAGGCCGGGCGCGGTGGCTCACGCCTGTAATCCTAGCTCTCTGGGAGGCCGAGGTGGGCGGATCCTTTGAGCTCAGGAGTTCGAGACCAGCCTGAGCAAGAGCGAGACCCCATCTCTACTATAAATAGAAAGAAATTAATTGGCCAACTAATATATATAGAAAAAAATTAGCCAGGCATGGTGGCGCATGCCTGTAGTTCCAGCTACGTGGGAGGCTGAGGCAGAAGGATTGCTTGAGCCCAGGAGTTTGAGGTTGCTGTGAGCTAGGCTGACGCCACGGCACTCACTCTAGCCTGGGCAACAAAGCGAGACTCTGTCTCAAAAAAAAAAAAAAAGCCCTTAAATATTACACCACGGATCTGCATTTACTGACACAGAAAATGTTACTCAACCTCTCTGAGACTCAGTTTCCTCATCCATAAAATGAAATGAACAAGAGTGCATCCCTCACGGCGTGGCTGGCAGCACAGCAGAGACAGCGAGAAGGAGGGGGGGAGGGAACTCGGTAAAATCGTTAGCTGCACTGTTCGTGTATTTTGTTATGAAAAATAATATTTATAGTATATGCCTACGTTTGTTTAAAGTGCTGTTTGTAAACAAATGGTAGAAAAATGTCTGGAAGTACAAGCCCCCAAATGCGAATGAGGGGGATCTCTAGCTGGTGGAATTACAGTGATTTGTAGTTCGTATTTAACTTTTTTGGATTTTAGAGTTCTATTTTTTTTTAACAATGAGCATTCTATATTTTTATAGGAAGGAAGGAAGGAAGGAAAGAAGGGAGGGAGGGAGGGGAGGAAGAGAGGAAGAGAGGGAGGGAGGGAGGGAGGGAGGAAAGAAGAAAGGAGAAAAGCAAAGCAAGGAAAGGAGGGAAAAGCAAGGCAACTATTCATTCCACCGAAACACTCAGATCCGAGGCGAGCTAAAGGCACCCAGGCGTGTGCACGCGGCAATTTTAAATACTATTGCAGAGTTGATGCTGCCGTGAGAAAATGCTTACACAATATAACATAAAAGGGAAACTGGGATACAAAATACATTATGCTTTCTAATTTCAGCTGTGTAAAAAATGCATAGAAAAAGGATTTGTGGAAATATGCCAAAATATTCACAGTGCTTACCTCTGAATGCTAGGATTGTGGTTGACCGTTATCTCCTTAATACTGTTTTCTCTTTTCCAAATTGCCTACAAGAGGCCTGAATTGCTTCTTTAATCAGAAAATAGGCACAACTGATAATAATAATAAGCGTTAGCAATAATCGCAACGAACTGCTCTTACTTGCTTGATGGAAACCAGCAGCACCAGGGTGAGGAAGGGCCTCCCAGGGGTCCTGAGCAGGGGCTTCCTGTGGGAGGGGCCCGGGCTGTCCCCCCGGGGAGCAGGGGTGCCCATGGGCAGCTGGGGGACCCCGGGCAGGGCTCGCGCTCTTCTCCCAGGCCTCTCGCTGTCGGGCTCTGGCTTCATCCTCCCCGTGCACGCTGGCAAGTGCGGCGCATCCCTCACAGCCCAGGATGTGCCGCAGCAGCCTCCTCTTGCATTCCTCTTCTCCAGAGAGGAAATGTTTGCACAAATCCTCTCCCGCCGCCGCGCCGAGGGCGTCTGAACTGGTCTAGAGCGACCTACCGGGTCTCCCAGCTCCTCATCAGCCAGGCTCATCCCCCGCCCGGCCCCCCCAACAGCAGGGAGAGTTTCCCCAGACCTGCCCGAGTCAGCTGCGCTCCCCGGACGCCTCAGCAGGCCGGGCAGGAAGAGCCGGGCAGCCAGCGTCCCCGCTGCTCTGCTCGGTGCGCCAGGCCCGGCTGGGACGGGTCGGGTTCGAGCTGCGGAGGAGCAGCGGGCGGGAGGTGACGGGCCTGGAGCCAGTCCAGGGGCCGTGTCCTTTTGAGGGGCGCTGTCTCTTCCCGAGGCATGAGGCTTGTGCGGCCGGGCGGAGGCAGCCGCACAGGCAGGGCTTCCTCGGGCCCTGTCTATGCCGACTCGCCGCGAGGGCGCAGCCCCCACCCCAGGGTCTGAAGCAAAAACCCAATCAGCAGCTCAGGTTATGTCCACACGATAGCAAAGCAGCGTGTCGAAAAGGCCAGCGTTCACTCCCTTTGAATGCCCACTTGGTCTGAGTAGCCTGGCGCAGCCCACCTGGCAGACCCTTTGTACAGAATTGCCGATGTGCCGCTTACTAACGAACGGATTAGCACATTCTCACCACAATTCACATTTACAATATCTTTTCATCCACCATCCTGTCTCATCCATCCTCACAATAACCCCGAACTACTAATTCTCCATTGGACAGCTGAGAAGCATTGAGGTTCAGAGAGGTTAGGCTGCTTGCCCACGGCCACACAGCAAGTAAACAGGATACCCAGGTCTTCTGACCAGAGTCACCTGAACACAGCTGCTTGGGAGGATGCCCCTGCTGCCCCTACCCTCTCTGGGTGAGTTCCTGTTCCCCTGCAGGCTCATCCCTGTGCCCCTGAAGGACCCGCTTGGCCCTGCCTCACCCCACCTCTGTCCTGCCAGCTCCCGGCATCCGCTTCCAACTTCTCCCAGTCTCCCACACTGGAGGCCCAGGGTAGAAGAGTTCCTGAGGTCAGCAAGAGGTAAGGAGAATCTGTTGTCACTTAGTTTTGTTTGGTTTTGCTTTTTCCATCCAAAGCAAAGCAGGAGCTCATCTCGGCTACCTCCTCTCACTGAGGGGGTTCAGAACCGCGGGGAAAGCAGGTGAGCCGCACTCATTAGAAATCCCTGGAAATCTTCAAAACCCCGCACGGCACGATTTTAAGCCGTAGCAGTAAAATGCTCAATCTGAAAAAAGCCCCCCAAAATGGACTCTGAGGATGGGGTGACGTCTGGGATCGATGTGGTCATCTTAGGGGACAGCAGAGAGCAGAACCAAGTGACCCAGAGGGAGACCATGCCCAGGGACAGGGCCCATCCGTTGGATGTGGCTGTAACCCTCTGTCACTGCACACTGGAGACGACCTTCCAGGCCATGTGCTGGGAAGGAAACGTCTACTTTCCAAGAATATTCTAGCTCGTCTCTTTGAACCTGTTCTGAAAGATACCTTTTTCCTGAAGGGACAAGCATGGGGTCCACACACAACCTCCCCACCTGTTGGTGGGTGCCATCTAGTGACCCAACACGGTACTGCCTCTTCCTACGCCGCTGGGCGGCAGCCAGGACACAGGCACACAGTGTGAGGCCACCGACAGCACGTGATTCAGTTGCTCAGGCTCGGCCAGCAGGAAAGGACAGATGGAGTGATGCTAACCCAAAGTCACTGCCCTTTTTCTCCTACTGCCCAGGTTAGAGCTGGGGGTTTCTGGGACGTGTCTAGCATGTGGCCAAGACCCCGTGTGTTTCAGATGCCCGTGGAATCTGCTTCTGCCCTCGCTCCTGCATCCATGCCCTCTGCTCCTTAAGGATCTCCAATGTCGCCGCTCCTGCTAGTGCTCTCTTTGCTGAGGGCCCGAGCGGTGGTGCTGAGGCTCTGCCAGCTCCCGAGGCCCCAGGACGGTGCTGAATTCTGCACCCAAGTGGGGTGCACACCTTCTCCCCGTTCCGAACAGCACCTGGGCCCTGACGCAGCCTGCCTGTGCCTCGCCTCTCCCAGGGCCTCGGAACAAACGGCCGGACAAGACACAGGCCCACGGATTCCCTGTTTCTGGAATCCAACACTGTGCACCCTGCTCCATGCAAAAGGCAAGGATAGAGCAGTGTCACCCAGACACCCACCCAAACCACCCCTGGTCTTTGGTCAAAGCCGGTGTCTTCCACAACAGCCCAAATGTGGAAGCAACCCAGGTTTCCATCATCTGATGAATGGGTAAACAAACTGCGACACGATCAACACAACGGAATATTATTCTGCCTGAAAAAGAAGGAAATTCAGACACATGCCACAACACAGATGAGCCCGAGGACATTATGCTAAGTGAAAGGAGCCAGATGCAGAAGAATCAATACTGTGTGATTCCACTCGCATGAGGTCCTTAGAGAAGTCAAATTCCTAGAGACGGAGAGTAGAATGGTGGCTGCCAGAGGCTGGGGAGAGAGGATGGGGACTTGTGCATGGGCACAGATTTTCAGTTTTGCAAAATGAGCAGAGTTCTGGAGACGGTGGTGGCGACGGCTGCGCAGCACTGGGAACGGACTTCATGCCACCGAGCTGCACAGTTGAACATGGTTAAAATGGTGAATTTTAGGCTGTGTGTATTTTACCACAGTGTTTTTCTGAGAAGCCCAATGCCCTCCTGCACCTGCACATCCTGGGAGGGCGGGAGGGCAAGCCCCCTGGCGGGAGCGTGTGCAGCTGCGTGCCTCTGGATGCGGCGTGGGCAGCACGCTCGGGCTCCCTAGGGGGAAGCGAGAGGAGGCCGGGTCAGGACGCCAGATGGCAGGGCTGCGAGCGGGTACCCTGACGTGACGTGGCAGGAGGACGGGGCCCGTGGCTCATCCCACCCCCGCTCACCTCATTCCACCATGGACAGGGCCAGACTGCAGCAGACACTGACCCTCCTCCCCATTGGCCTGGCCCTGGCCTTCTCCCTCACCGCCCTGGGCAGCAGCCACTGGTGCGAGGGGACCCGGCGGGTGGTGAAGCCACTGTGCCGGAACCAGCCGGGAGAGCTGCACTGCATTCACTTCGCCCGGGGCGGCAGTGGCGGTGGCAGGAGGGACAACAAGAGCCAGGAGGTCCAGTACATTTGGGAGACAGGGGAAGACAAGTTCGCCCAGCGCAGGTTCCATGTGGGACTCTGGCAGTCCTGCGAGGAGAGCTTCAACAGTGCAGGTGAGCATGGCCCACAGGCTCCCGGGGTGACGGGTGCAGGATGGAGCAGGGGCTCTGGAGCCAGGCTGCCGGGCTTGGAATCCAGGTGTCCACTGACTGTGTATCCATGAGCAAGTCCCTTAACTTCTCTGAGCCTCAGTTTTCTCATCTATAAAATGGGAACAACAACAATATTTGTCTCCTAGAGTTATTGCACAGATTAAATAACTAATTCACATAAAGCACTTGCAAAAGTGTCTGACACATTGTAAGTGTTTATTAAACATTTAGCTTTTACCATTTGTTATGGTTACCCAATCCCTGATATTCAAAATCCTTTGGGAATCCAAGGACCCCCATCCAATTCTAAAATGCATCCCTGTTATTTCTCCTGTACTTGGAATGGTCTCAAAGCAAATCCTTCAAAAATAAGTGTTTTATTTGTACTTCATAAAAAACTGAGTAGGGGGAATTTGACCCTTCACTACCCCCAGCCTGGCTGCAAGCCTGTGCTCAGGGCCAGGACACGCTGCTCTTTCTGCTTGGGAAGCAAAACCTCCGCGGGTGGAAAGGGGAGGACTCCCCACCTGTCCCCATTTCTCTCCTGACCTCAGGCTTACCACATTAAATTTCTTTGCAGTTTTTCACTTTTCCTGGAGTTTCCAATTGCTTTTTCTTTTCCCATCCTCAGAGCATTTGTTTTTTATTCCTGAGGGCTGAGTCAAAGGCAACAGGAACAAACCCTCTGAGATGCTGCGTGCACCTCCCCCCCCCCCCCCCCCCCCCCCCCCCCCCCCCCCCCCCCGAGGCAGCCCGAGGGCAGGGCCCAGCCCCACCCGCCAGGGCAGCCAGGTGGGTGCCTGCGCCCCTGCTCTAAGTGCAGATGCTGCAGCGCTGCCTGGAGCCAAGGCTGCTTTGGGGACCTCCCCTCTTCCTCTTCTCCCAGGAGGTGCTATCCTTGTGTGCCTATTCTCTGCCGTCGTGGACAGATGCAGGAGGCCCGTGACTCTGCATCCTGGAGGGCTCCCAAGGGGGCCCTAGATTTTTGGTTTGGAAACTATAGTCACCCTGCACATAGGAAAATTGCTTGGAAAATTGCACTTCCTTTCCAAGTCCCCATCCGAGGACTGCCTAAGTGCTTCAATTTCCAGAGCTATATATAGATATATACATGCATCACACCCAGTATCAAATGTTACTGTGAATTGGAATCACTCAAGGAGTTTATTAAAAATACACATGTCTAGCCCTGAAGGTTCTATTATAATGCAGTAGGTCTTGGAAGGGGTCTAGAAATCTCCATTTTTAAAAATTTAATTGAGATACTATTTATACATAGATAAGAGATCAGATCGTTTTGAAAGGCTTCCAAGAAAAACCAACAGTCTCCTGCCCCTTCCTTCTGCATAACCTAGTCCCACCCTTTAGGGAAAATCACTTTTTTTTTCTTTTTTTTTTTTGTGTGTGTAAGAATTTTTTTTTTATTTCGGTATATTGTGGGAGTACAAATTTTAAGGTTTCAATAAATGCCCTTTTCCCCCCTCCCCCCAGGAAAATCACTTTTAACTTACTTGTTCATCTTAGATATTATCTATTGACATTTTGTTATAATAAATAGGATTTAACTCACACCACATCCCACATACCCTCTGCCATCTTCCTTATAAAGTTAAATTGCTGTTTTATTTAAAGCAATAAAACAATAATTTATTTTAACTTTATCATATCCATATTGTTCATTATAGCATCAAAGAGGGTGCTATGATTACATTTATTATTTCTACAGCTTTTTGCTTTCCCTGGAGTTTCTCATTGCCTTTTCTTTACCCATCCTCATAGCATTAGTATTTTCATTCTGCTCCACTCTCTATTCTATCTGGTGGTATCTGTGTCTCTAATAAGCTGCCCTGGTGACCATGACACACGCTAAAGGTAGAGAAGTATGTCCCAGAGTCCAGCAAAGCCCTCCGGAAAGACGGGATAAAGCACAGCGTGGGGGAGCTCACTCACAGCCATTTCTGTCAGACACGGGGCCACGAGGACAGGAGGTATTAATACGAAGGCAAGTGAGCCACAGAGCTGAGGGCTAAGGCTCCCGTGGGGAGACCTAAGATAAAAATAAATGAGGGAAAATATGACAATGGTTAGACCAAAGACTTGTGTATGATAAGGAGGTGGAAAGGAAGCAGAGGTTATTTATAGCGCTGGGCACGGAGAAGGCCGCGTAGGGGAGGTGGCCGCTGTGCCCGGCTCACAAGGCTGTGATTTTAATAGACGAGATGGGGGATGAGGACGGTCCGGGCAGACGGAACTGAGTGACCAGGGCCTGAGGACGCGAAGCCCAGGCATTTGCATCAGAACGCAGGCGGGGAGAGGAGGAACCTCCTTAGAGCACTTTACTGCCGTGGATCTTCCGTGTCACCTGAGACAGCTTCTCCTCCCCCTGCAGCATAAAGTCACTGTCACTCCAAGCACAAGGAACTGAGCAGGACATTTCCTAGAAAGAAAAGGCCTCACTGGAGAAAACTGGAAGCTTAGTATTTGTCATGTCAGGGGGAGCTGGGGGTCACAGTAGCACCTGAACTTGAGGACAAGACTTAGAAAATTAGACAGACGGAAGCTGCTTCCTCAGTAACCAGGGAGCCGGGAAGAAAGAGTCTGCATGGCCGGACCTGAGCGAAGGTGGAGCCAGACTTTGGGGAGGACAGGAGGCAGCTGTGAACTGGCCACCCTCAGGCGGCCTCCCATGGGCACACAAACACCACGCAGGTAGATGATCTAAACGCCCCCAAGATTTCTGATAAGAAATTGTTGTCCAGCTTGTGGGGGTGGGGGGTGGGGTGGTCTTCTCAGCCTGAAAGCAGAGGCAAGAGACCGTGTAAGGTTCTTTCAGTCTCCTTCCTCTAGAGGAAGTCCCCTTGGTACTCTGGCCAACCAACAGAGTGTCTCCTTCACACACACACACACACACACACACACACACCACCGAAGGCTCTTCCCTATATTGTCAGGAACACACGCTGAATTCTAAGGATGGTGCCTGGACAACACCAAGTAGAAATATTTCCTGATCTCCGTCTTAGTCCGTTTTGTGTTATGTATAACAGAATACCTGCAACTGGGTAATTCATAAAGAAAAGGAATTTATAACTTAGAGTGATGGAGGCTGGGAAGTCCAAGGTCTTGAGGAGAGTTTTCTTGCTAGCAGGGATACTCTGAAGAATCCCAGGGTGGCACAGGGCATCACTTGGCGAAGGGCTGAGTGTGCCAGCTCAGGTCTCTCTTCCTCTTCTTATAAAGCCACCAGCCCCACTCCCATGATAACCCATTAATCCATTAATCCTTGAATGGACTAATCCATTCATGAGGGCCCTGCCTTCAATAACCCCTTAAAAGCGCCACCTCTCCATACTGCCACACTGGGGACTAAGCTTCAACATGAGTTTTGAGGGGACGTTCAAACCATGGCAATCCCTTTCTGATTTATGTGCAAATACGTTCTTAATGTCAGAACAGAAAGAGCCCTTAACAAGTACCTCCCTGGATGTTCTTAAAGATTACTCCACAGGCATGCTTTTTGAGATGCTCTTTGTAAAAATAAACAAAAAGAGTTTTGGTAGGCAAACAAATTTGGAAAATATTGCATATTACGTTACATTTTCTTTTTGAAAATTCACAACGCACGTTAGTGTATCAAAACCTCTGAGAAGTCCCACTAGAAAGAACCTGCTTAATATCACATGTCACAGTGTTCCCCAAACTATTGGCCATTGAAGAAATTTTTTTATGTATAATAAGGATGAATATTCCGTGACACGATTGTTCAGTGGAACACGCTTTGGAAAAGGCTGACCTAGAATAACAGAGTCATTTTACAGATGGGAAAACTGAGTTCTAGAGGTATATTACAAGGGCCCCTTTGATGATTTTACAGCTAGATGCCAATGGACTTGAGCATAGTACTCAAAATTGCTTAAATCTTAGCCCTGACTTTTCCTGTCACCCCACAAAGCACGAAACTTAGCTGAAGGGCAACAACTCTTAAAATCATCAGTGAAGAATAGTGTGCCCACCAATCTGAAAAACCTCTGCTCGCATTTTGTATATTTCTTGATGTAATAAATAAGGTCGCCCAGGTAAATGAGAGTTGCCATCACCGTATTAAGGAATAAAACAGGACATCTTCCCCAGAGCACCTTCCCCTGCCCGCAAAGGAGTACTGTCGCCTCCGTGTGTTGCAGGATGCCCCTAAAGCAAAAATGTTTAGAATTAAATTCTTATCAGATAATAAATAAATACACACCAAACATATCAGAGGGCACAGCAAAAACTGTGCAGCAGGAGTTAGCAACCCAAACGCCCAGAGAAGGCAATAACAGATGGTGGGGAAGCCGGGCAAGCCAGGGGTGCCGATGACCCCGAAACTTCAGGGCGTCACCCCTCACTCCGCTCAGCTTTGAGGTCATGAGCACCTGTGAGCCCAAACAGTATTATCAGATCCTCTGAGTTTTCAAGGGAAGTTAAGACATGTGGATGTCTTTGTAAAATCTCCCAACTTAAAAATATCACAGGGGCCGAAGAAACCACGTTCTGCTACAGAGTGTAGCTGGGCCCCACTGGAGATGGCACCACGCGGACATCTGCTATTTAGTCTAACTTGTCACAGGTGCCTGGGAGCTTTGGGGCATAAGAAAGAAAAGGGTTAGGACTGGGATAAGCAGGAAGAAGCTCGAACAGTGCTCTAGAGAGGGGGCTCGGAGCGGGAGGCAAGTTAACAGAATGGGCAGTGAGAACCCCAGTCCAGGAAGGACGCCCATCGGCCCTGAGAAAGTCCAGGAAAGGGGCCTCTGGGTGTCCGACCACCCAGCTCTGCTGCCCCGTGGGGCCGTACGAGGAGCTTTCCTTCTCAATCAGCGCCGTCTCCCTGAAAGTTGACCCTCCAGTGAGGCCGTCACCTGGAGTGCTATTGCAGGACATCCTCTGCACCAGGACATCCTCTGCACGAGCCACCTCCATTTCTGTCCTTTCTTCCCTAGAATGCCTTGAAAGGGAGGCAACACCTTTCATTCCACTCTCTGAAATGGAGACTTGAAATGAAAATTCCCAGTGGAGCCAGCCTTCGACTAAATGTTCTTTGCCTTGGATGAATCGATTCATCGGCAAAATGTGTTGATTTAGATTCTGTGCTATTCTGCTGAACTCACAAAGTTCAAGGACAGAGGGACCTCCGCACCCCACAAGGGGTGGGGGTGCAATTGGGGGGCTGGGGCAGAAGGAGCAGATAGGGGTGCCAGAGCTGAGCACCGAGGACTGGAACGGCGGTGCCCAGGGCTGGCTTTCCGAGCCGCTTGGCCGCCGAGCGCTGTCGAGCTATGTAACACCCGCCTCTCCGGCTTCATGGGATTTATCAAGATTTTTCCTTTTAATCCCTCTGGCTTTATTCAAAAGGAACACCATTTCTGAGGATCCATATTAATCAAAGAGGTCGCTGCAGCCTGACTCTTTAGGCCTGATCTAAACTCACCCTTCTAAGCTACAGTGAATTCTCTTAATCTCCTTGGCTGGCCTCCACTTTCCCTTTGCCCAGCCTGGCCCTGCACTGCCTCATCTTTGTCCCTGTTGGCAAAGGCAGCTGGACCCTCTCTGCTCCACACGCTGGCAGAGAGACGGCAGGTGGGGATGTAGCAAAAGGGTCTGAGTCTCATGTGGGAAAACCTGATTTTCAATCCCTGACCTTACCAGCCTATTTGAGCCTGGCCTTTATGCCTGTAAAATAATGATATACTTGATATTGATATTGACTTCATCAATAATCAAACACACAGACATGTGTTACGCAGTTTACAAAATACGTTCACGACTTTGTCATGGGAGAACTTTCACAGTACCCATTTTGCAGATAAAGGAAGTGAGGCTCAGAGAGGTCAGGAAACTTGCTATGATTACTGACCAGGGCAGAGCCAGACGAGGAAGCCAGGCTTCGTGGGTTTAAATGCCACATGTTGTCCACCGTACCCATGTGCTGCCTTTGCGCTGGCCGGACTCACACAGGTATGGTTAGGATCAGATAAGGTAACGTGGAAAACGGTGCTGGGTCAGCTCCCAAGTGCTAAGTGTTGAGATTTCCCCAATGCTTTGGGGACCTCCCTGGTAGAATTGAGGTGACTTGGATGAACTTTTGCTGCAGTGACCACGATGCTGCTGCTGCTGTTGCTGCCGCCAATGTCAGAAAATCAACCAGGAGAAATGTCCAGTGGCATTAACCCAAAGCTGCCAATTCAATGCTGCAGAGGCCACTGTGGCTGTGAAGAAACACACAGGTCCCTGATTCTGTTGTCCTCAGCACTGGTTGTGTGAATACTCTCCTTTAGGCCAATTGTGGTGGACAGTTAATAGCCCTGGAAGGTATGGTAATATGACCTTCCAGGTTGCCAGGGGGGCTCTCCTCACTGCAGCCATTCTGGGCCCCAGGCATGGAGACCCCCTTGACTGTCCTTCTGTGATCACAGAGCAAGGGAACAAGAACCAGGTGAACAGTGCATTGACTCTTAACACTACTGGCCAGAAGTGACCCACCTCACTTCCAATCCCAGTTCACTGGCCACAAAAGTCACATGGCCAAGCCCAAGCTCAAGAGGGCAGATTGTATCACGCTCCCAGAGAGGGGAACCGCATGTCCGTGAGCAGTAAGGCAGTCACCACGTTCCCTATGCCTCATTCAAAATGCACTAGGAAACAGCTAAGAGACAGGAAGCACCATCTGCCCCCTAATCGTGGAGTTCAGCCCTACTTACAGATGCGTTCTCGATCTCTTTATTTTTTAGATGAAAAGTGTAGGAGTTTCCAGAGTATAATACCAGCTGAAGAACAAGGTAAATACCTTACTCATGCCCTGCCCACCAGCACCCCTCACAATTTAGACAATTTTTATTGTTTTATTAGGAGTGGGGGAAATATGAGAGTTATCAATGATTTTTCCATGAAATTGAGTCCAAAAGCTGGAACCACAGACTCTCTTCATGTGCCTCATAGCCAGCGCTGTGCTGGCAGATGTTTAACAGCCAATTTTGAAGGGGGGAGGCGAAGCCCCGATTGGCAGTGGTTGCCGCTTTCTATGGTATAAATATTCCCGCCATGGCCGATTTCAAGCTATAAATGCAAGGTGAAGGCAGAGTTAGAAAGGGATGAACTCTGGTACACCACTGCCTATGGCACTTTTTCTTCTCTCTAACGCTCATTAAATTTGTAATTACTTTCTCAGTGTCCTCCCTCTCCCGCTGGAACGTAGGTTTTGTGAAGGCGTGGTTCACATCTATTTCATCCATGGCTGTGTCCTCAGTGCCAACCTTGCCTTATAGCAGTCCCTTTACACATACCAGTTTCCCTTCCTGTCGGCTCCACAGCCAGTGCAGTTCCTTGAAGCCACAGAGGGATCCCGCCGGGGCAGGGCAGGGGGCAGGAGGCTCACACAGAAACAAATGAGCTTTTGGTACCTCCAGACAGGCCTCTTCGAACCTCAGACTCCTCTGCCCCCATGTTTAAATTTGTGCATCTTCTTCTTTAAAAGGGCAAAGATAACATCTTCTAGTGGAATCAAAGCAACACGTTCGCTTTTCAGCTAGGACATGGAGCCCCCTGGCATTGCTCGTGTCCTCACAGCAGGGTTTTGCTTAGTTTTTTTCCTTCCCAGCTATGGGTAATCTTTACAAATGTCTCTTTCTAGCCAGAGTATCCCCCTTACATTGCCAACCTTCCAAGATTCAGCGAAAGCATCTCTTTTGTTTTAGAAGTGAACTAAATGAAAGGACTGAGCATTCCTGTACTTCTGAAGTCCAAATGCCCGGTGTTTCCACCATCCCTTCCTTTGGCAGGTGTTTTGTGGCTGTCCATTGGGGCCGAGGTCCTGGATATCCTTCTGGTGCTGACAAGTGCCATCCTTCTGGGCTCCAGAGTGAGTCGTGACAGCTCTGGGCTTGACTGGCTCACGGTGAATGCCTCGGTAGCCATCCTCACGGTGCTCGCAGGTACCTTCCAACAGCATCCTTAGAACGGGCTGCCCCAGAGGGGGTGCGGAGCTTCAGTCTGGGCGTGACCCTTGCCAAAGAGTGGTCAATGGCCGGTTGAGCAGGACAGCTAGACCACTGGATAAGTCACTGAATTACTCCCACTGGATGGAAACAATGTTCTTTGGGTAGAGGGGGTGGGCACAGATGGACAGCCAAATTTGTCATAACATTTGTCATAACATTCCCAACATTTGTCAGGGAAGAGGGGGCCATTGGCTCTGAGAACTGGAATCACCTCATTTAATACAGTGGTTAGACACGAGTCTGTGCAGGAACCTGCCTAGCTGCAGATGTCTACTTAAGGGTTGTGTGACCTGGGCAAATGGCTTAACTTCTCTAAGATGGAACATCACTAAGCCTTTCAAAAAACTTTTGTGATGGCTAAATAAGAACACACCTTGTGTATAACAAGTACTCGATAAATGGTAGCTTTTAAAAAATGAGTAGTCAAGTTTGATACCTTCCATAAAAGTAAATAACTCCTTTTAGTTCTACTTCTGTGTTCTCCAAGGAACTTTTAAAGTAATTTAATTTGTTCTCCTAAGTGGGCCTTTCCACCAAGAAAGACCCCAGAACAAACAACTTCCTTCTGTTCTCCAGGGGATACACAAAGCTCTGTTGAGTTAATGGTGCATCCATCCAATTTGTGGCTCACTTCTTTGCTTGATAAATGTAATGCATCATTCCCACACCTTGTCATCAGCAAACTGGTTGCTGAAACTCCAATTCTGGATCCTCCTAGAAAACAAACAGGCTGTGGATTCTTGGAGACTTCTGCCCAGGTCCTGGCAGGCCCTCCTTGATTGAAGGTCTCTTCAGTTTCAACCGTGGGAATGAGCTGTCAGGTGGAATGCCTAAAAATGTGTGAGTGCAGGTGCATCATACGGACTTTATGGATGCTAGAGAGTGCCCCACAGCCAACCCCTGCAAGGTAGAGAAGCTCTTTTATCATGTCGCATTCTTAAGTGTGGCTCACAAAGCTTTCCTTGTGCAGGACTCCTAGGCATGGTGGCCCACATGATGTACACAACCATTTTTCGAATCACCGTGAACCTTGGACCAGATGATTGGAAGCCTCAGACTTGGGACTATGGCTGGTCCTATTGGTAAGTTACTGGGCCATGGTACTCAACCCTGGCAGACCAGGAGGGATGCACATAAGTTTCGTAGGACAACCACCCTTGGCCTAGCGCTGACATCTGCTCATCACGTGACTTTGGGCTGGTTTTGGAAACTGTCTGTAGCCCAGTTTCCTCATACATAAAGGGAGGATACCTGCCTCAAATGTTTTTTTTTTTTTTTTTTTTGAGACAGAGTCTCACTTTGTTGCCCAGGCTAGAGTGAGTGCCGTGGCGTCAGCCTAGCTCACAGCAACCTCAAACTCCTGGGCTCAAGCAATCCTGCTGCCTCAGCCTCCCGAGTAGCTGGGACTACAGGCATGCGCCACCATGCCGGCTAATTTTTTTCTATATATATTAGTTGGCCAATTAATTTCCTTCTATTTATAGTAGAGATGGGGTCTCGCTCTTGCTCAGGCTGGTCTCGAACTCCTGAGCTCAAACGATCCGCCCACCTCGGCCTCCCAGAGAGCTAGGATTACAGGCTTGAGCCACTGCACCCGGCCTCCTCAAATGTTTTAATAGGGATTTAAAGAGATTGCTTATAAAATTCTTGGCACATAGTGAAGTCCTCAAGAAATGGAGACATTGTTGTCATTACATTCTTTGACACAGCGTTCGGGCAGTGTCCTGATCTGTAAACCCTAATAAATACCTTAATGAGGGGAGACCCAGCCCCTGTTTCTAATGCAAAGACAAGGCCATGACAGTGAAGTTCTGCCTCTAATTGAAAGACTTGGCCACATCACGCAAGACCACAGGGGTTCTCTGTGATGTGGGCCTCTGGGGCATATGGTGTCTTAAAAACAGATGTACATATACTTACATTTCCATCTTGTATAATCTTATGTAACAACCTCTTACGCTACTTTCCTCTTTGTAAAACACACAACGCTTTCGGGGCTCACCCCCTCATCCTGCTCTTCCAGGACTAGGTGAGCATATCTGTGTTACTATGATCTGTATGCTTCGTGATTTGTTCCATTTCAAACTCTTCTCAGCCTTTGCCTTCCCAGTCTGAAGACATCCCTGTACACCTGCCCCTCTACCTGTCTGTTGCTTTCGCTGCCTCCCTCTGAACCAGTGCCACCGGTCCTGAGGTGACAGCACTGGCACTGCACACCGATGACAGTACGGTTGCAGCAGAGCTCGGACGAGTGGTAGGTGGGTCCTCCACCTTGGCCCATTTGGGCTGAGCGCCTGTTGCTGTGGATGGAAGCGAATCCCAAACACCAGAGCAGACTGAAGAATGGTCTGGTTCCAATACCATTTTGCTTTGTTTCTTCCTATTGCTTTAAGTGACTTAATTTTTAATGAAGAAATATATGCAAATAGTTTTTACAAATCAAATAGAACTGACCATAATGATTTAGCAATAATGTCCTCTCCCTGTGCAACCCTGCGGCCTCAATCTCCCTGCTGTATTCTGCCGTCTAGAGCTGTCACCAGGAGGACTCCCCAATGTGGGGATGCTGTTCTGTAGGTCCCGTAGCATTATCTTACCTAGTTTACATCCACATGTTGTGGGAGAACTTCCTCCAGTGGCTTCCTAAGAAAGGATTCAGTGAGAGAGAAACTGTTTTATTTCTTGTATATCTGGAAATGCGTTCATTCAATACTCCACACTTGACTGAGGGTTTGGCAGAATGCAGAATTCTTTGTTGAAAGTCATTTTGCCTTAGAATTCTGAAGATGTGCTCCGTTTTCCTCTGGCATTTATTGTTTCTATCCAGAGCCCAACATCATCCTGATTCATGTGCCTCTTTAGGTGGCCTGTCGTTTTCCTCTCTTTATCACTGGCGTTTTCAGATGTCACCATTATGTCCCTTGGCAGGGATCTTCTTTCCTTCACGTTCATCCTTCATCCGTGTGCATGATGCACCCTTAAACCTGAACATTCATGTCCTAGAATTCTGGGAATTTTTCTTGTATCATTTCTTTATTTTCTCTGCTCAGTTTTCTGTTCTCTTTTTAGAAAATTCTTATTAGTGAGATATTAAGTATCCTGAGTTAATTATCTAAATGACTTACTGCTTTCCTTATATTTTCTATCGCTTTCTCTTTTTGTTATACTTTCTAGAAAAGCTCCTCTACTTGTCTTCTATCTTTCTATAGTATTCTTATTTTGGATCTTGTTTTAGTTTCCAAGAGTTTTTTCTTGTTTTCCAGCTGCTTCTTTCTCACAGGATCCTGATCTTGCTTTATTGACGCAGCATCTTCTCGTATCCCTCTGAGGATATTAATCAGAGAGTTTTCTTCTTGTTGCCGTTTTCTCCTGTTCCTTGTGTTGTCTTTTTCCTTTAGAATCTTTTTCCCTTTTTCTGTTGTTGGGGCCTTTCCCCCAAATGTTGGTATCCTTAATTGTCAAATCGTATTTAAGAATGATTGGAAACTCTGGAGCAGGTTTTGAATTTCTCTACTGGTGAGGGGTTTTTTGTTTGTTTGTTTTGTTTGTGTGTGTGTGATTTTTTGCTATGAGGCCCATTTCCTAAGTTTCACAGAAGACAATTTTTCCACATTCTGGCACCAGGCTGTGGCCCAGGGCTGGGGACCCCAGATCTACAGACTGTTAGTGGCCACTGAGTGGAGGTTTTACAAGTTCTTGGTAATCATCAGGAAAAGAATTTCAGGATGTATCATGTAACCCAAGCAAGCAACAGCTTTTTTTATTGAAAGCAAAAGAGAGAGGAAAGAGAGAGAGAGAAAGGGAGAAAGGAGTCTCAAAAAGAGCAGCTGCATTGGGAGGAAGTGGTTTTTGGTCTTTTGAAGTTTTATTAATTGAGAGGAGGAATATTCAATGCTCAGGTGTTGGCTTTTACTAGGTATCTGGGTCATAATCCCTAGAACTGGGTTCCCTCCCCTTTTTGTGCTTTACATGGTTGTCTTGGAACTGTCATGTGATTTCAAGGGCAGAGAAATTTTAAAACCACAAGGGAAATGATATTATAATTAGCCCAACTTCACGTAAGATGACAGAGATAGCTGACAAGCTGGTGGAAGCTGGTTCTTGCCTGCACTTACCAGCCCCCGTTGTTTGAGGTTGTTTACTTTAACCCCTGCCCCCAATCCACAAACCCCTGCATCCAGTCTCAGCCCTGTCTTCTAGTCCCCACTCTAACCAGACTTTTAGCCAATCTCCTGATTTCTTTTCTTTTTCTTTTTTTTTTTTTTGAGACAGAGTCTCACTCCGTTGCCGGGGCTAGAGTGTCCTGGCGTCAGCCTAGCTCACAGCAACCTCAAACTCCTGGGCTCAAGCGATCCTCCTGCCTCAGCCTCCCAAATCCCCTGATTTCTTGTGCTGTATTTGTGCCTCAAAGCTTTGAGCCTGTCAAGGATTCAGTGGGGCTGATATAACAAACAATCTTCTTATCTTGCTGGGCCCCTCTCGGCAGACTCTCTGTGTGGCATCCTTCGCTCCATCTCTCTCCCAGCTGTTTCCGTCCTCTCCGTCTCCTCTCCAATTCCCTTTGCCAGGTGTGTTCACACTGGTACCCGATGCCTCTGCTCTCATTCCAGAGGGGTGTGGAGAGAGGCGATGAGCCCTCGAAGTCAGTCTTCCATTTAAACGCCCTCCCTCACCTGTTTTGCGTGATGTGCAGCATTTCATCCCATTTGGGATGCAAATGGGACGCAGCAGCACATCTACCTGATGTCATCAGAAAACACTGAGAAAAATTCTCCTCCTTTATCCTATACCGTACCTAATAGCACAGATCACAGCATCTCCGATGGACACCAGGACTTCTCCTCCCCGCAAAAATGACATTTTTCTCACTCTCAGGGTTCACTTTCCACTCTTTTCCTATTCTTGCCCATTTAAACCGTAGTAATCAGTGGCTCACGCCTGTAATCCTAGCACTCTGGGAGGCCGAGGTGGGCGGATCGCTCGAGGTCAGGAGTTTGAAACCAGCCTGAGCAAGAGTGAGACCCGTCTCTACTATAAATAGAAAGAAATTAATTGGCCAACTAATATACATAGAAAAAATTAGCCGGGCATGGTGGTCCATGCCTGTAGTCCCAGCTGCTCGGGAGGCTGAGGCAGCAGGATTGCTTGAGCCCAGGAGATTGAGGTTGCTGTGAGCTAGGCTGACGCCACAGCACTCACTCTAGCCTGGGCAACAAAGCGAGAGTCTGTCTCAAAAAAATAATAAAAAATAAAAATAAACCATAGTCATCACCCACTTAATGAAAACATAAAACAAAGCCAGGCCCCACCCAGAGCCCTGAGGGCTGTTGCTGGTTAACAGAGTACATAGTCCCGGGCGGCGGCAGTCCAGCCAGTCAGCTGGAGTTAAATCTGGATCTCTGGACCCAAACACGGGGTGTCCCTCTTTCGAACAGGTGACTGTGCACAAGTTACTTAACATCTCAGCTTCCTCATCTGTAAAATGGGGTAATTATAGTTTTCCCACCAGGGGGTTGCTGTGAGGTTAAATTAGATAATCCAGTGCTCATCACACCATCTAGCATACAATAATGTGAATTATTTTTATCATCCATCCAAAGGGTGGCTGGTGGCTCTACATTTTGCTCTGCTCTAAGTTAGCTCTGTGTCCACCACACAGCCCTTCTCTCTGTCTCATCATAATTCAAACATTTGAACCCCGTTTAGTCTAAAGTAGGTGCTGATTACCATGTTCCCAACACAGTGCTGGGTTCTACGAAGGATGCAATGTACAGCTCACTGTCTCAGAATGCAATGGGCTTCCAGCCTGGATGTGAACATAAGAATAACCATGTTCAATGCCAGTGTCCTGGGTTAGAGCCAACGACAACAATGAGTAAAACTGACATGCAGCGGATACTGTTCTAAGTATTTCACACATTTGCTCATTGAATTCCTCACAAGAGCCCCTTGTGGAAGCATTGAAGTTATTCTAGTTTTGCAGATGAGGAAACTGATACAAAGAGGTAAAGTAACCAGCTCAAGTTCACGCAGTTAATAAGAGGTGGGGCCCTGGTGCAAACTCAGCACAATGACTCCAGAATCCTTTCTCTTAACCGCTGGGCTGTCGGCAGCCTCGCCTGGGGCTCTTCCGCCCTCTGCATGGCGGTGTCAGTCACAGCCATGAGCAGGTACACGGCAGCCCGCCTGGCGCTCGCAGAGAAGCGGAGGGTGCAGAAGGACAGTCGGTGCTCTCCACACAACTTCCTGGAACCCGAGGCTTCGGAGATCATTTGGGAATTGGGAGCTGCTCCCAGCCCTGCTGGACGTGCCCTCGAGAGTGTTTCTGGGCACCTGCCACCAGGTGCCCCAGGCAAGGTGTCCGTGTGCTAACCAGTGCCCATGGCTGCCAGATCTGCACAGGCAGACAAGCCGGGCACCTGCATCCACAATGGACCTCTAGGGTGGACTCCAGAAGAGTAATCCAGGCAAATCGCCCATGGCCCCCATCTCGCCCTTCACTAAACACCTTTGGCTTCAGCCTTGGTTAAAATGCCCATTAAATATCACATGAAAATGCCAGTGTCTTTAGGCAAGATGACTGTTATAGAAGATATCAACCATTAACAATGTAGTATAAAGGAGCTTCTTAAGCTTTCTTGACAGTGAGTTTCACAAGAATACCAAAGAAGGCTGGACCATGCAAGTAGTAAGGGGGAGAGAAGCTGAAGAAAGGGAAAAGCAAGTATTTAACTACAATAGATGCAAAATGTATTGCCCACACAGGGGTGTTGTCAGAAAAACCCAGAAAAAATTTTCACCTAATTGACACACACATGTATATGTTTATATACATACATATGTATAGATATGTATATGAATACGGGTGTGTGTGTGCACGTATTCTACCAAATAGACCGTTCTTTTTAGCATTCTGTAGCAAGTAATATAGCTCATGATTAAATAAAGTATGTGTTGTTATTACGTACATTCTTTTTATTTTAATGAAGAAGGTAGAAATTTCAAAATAATTTTTGTTATTTTTAAAATATTTTTTCTTTGAAATTTTGTAATTTCTACTTACAGTAAAATCAGTTTGGAAGGATAGTCAAATGATAGGAAGACATTAAAACAGTCAAATGGAATGACATCTTATCACAATTAAGTGGAACAAATGTTTGACTTGTCTTGCTTCAATTAAGTTACCAGGCACATTTGCTTCTAAAAATAAACTTTGCCAAACATACAAGTCTTGTTTGAAGCTGTGGTGTACTGGGGGTTTCCTCACGTGTTCAGTTATATTGTATCAGTTTACTTGTATTTCAAGCTAACACATTATTGAGGCCACAATTGTCAGACACATAATTTGCGTTTTTGCAAAAAGAAATGGACTGCCAAGTTTAACAACCTTAAATATGTCCTAGCTCAGATTCATTTTTAAAATATTGTATTTATGTGTTTAGAAAACATGTCCTTTTTGGAAAACAAAAAATGTTTCCAATAAAAACAATGTTTCCAATAAAAACAATGCTGAATTGTAACACTTATACTGTCATAAAACAAAGGGGAAAATTCAGCTAACTTCTTCATGTTTGGGGCTCATGTAGAACACCTGCCTAACAAATGTTGGTCCCATGGAATTGTGTGTTTTGTTGCACCAAGTGTTAATACAGTTGCAGAGATAGAACATGGATGTTTGCTGGAATAAGCCCAGCTCAGAGAATGTGTGCTGGGCTCCCTGGGCCATTTGCTCACCTGGAGCGGAAAGGTGTGTACCCACCAGCCTCTGCCCTGTGCCGTGTGGGGGTCTTTCATACGGTTTGTCACCCCTGTGTATTCCTGTAGTAGATCCTAAGTGACTGTCACTATATCAAGGCAAAGTCTGATCCTAAGGAGAAGGAAATACACTGGAAACATTTTGCTTAATTCTGTCTTGGAAAAAACTTATCTGTGCAGACTATGGCTGAAGTTGCCAAGGGAGAAATGAATTTTTGGAGCCACATGGGGGCCGCTGGCATCATCAGATAACACAGTTGGCACTGCCAGTGACCCATTAGACACTGGGGCAGGACACAAAGCCACTCACTCACTCCATTCTTTGCTACAGCCTGAGAGCTGCCAATGTGTTTGCTTCCTCTTAAATGTTTCAAATGTCAATTTTATTGACACATATAGAGAAAAGTATACAAATCAGAAGTGTACAGCTTCATAAATTTTTAGAGAGTGAACACACCCACATAACCACACTCCAGACCATGAAACAGAACCAAGACCTCTCGTTTTCATCTCTTTGCTATAAACCAGACCAGGTTGGATTTTAATTCTTTAGTGTAATGAAATAGTCTCTTTTTTTTCATATCCATTCCCCTCTTACAGATGATAAATTTTTCTATGGAAGAACTGTTCTCTGTACCTCCCCCCTCCAGCATCTAGAATAATGGTTGGCAAATAGAAAACATTATACATGTATATGTTTATATACATACATATGCATAAATATGTACATGAATATGCATGTGTGTGTGCACATATACACTACCAAATAGACCGTTCCTTTTAGCATTCTGTAGGAAGAAATATAGCTCATGATTCAGAGTGTGGACTCTGGAGCCAAATGACCTGCATATAAATCCTGGCTCCTCACTTTGACCTTGAGCAAGGCACTTAATCTCTCTTTGCCTCAATTTTCCCACCTGTGAAGTGAGAACAATACTCCCACCAACGTTAAGAGCTGTGAGGACTAAGTGCATGAGTACCATGTTTCCCCGAAAATAAGACAGTGTCTTATATTTATTTTTCCTCACCCTAGGGCTTATTTTCAGGGGATGTGTTATTTTCCCCTCAAAGCCTCAGCTTGCAGCACGCACAGGATGGCCGGGACCTGACAGGGGGAGCCAACCTTGTTGGTGGCACTGCCCGAACCTTTCCGGTCACCTCTAGGATATTAGCTGTCACGATGAGGTAGATGAGAAGGGCTGCTCGTCTTCTTCACCGCTTCGCGACGAAATGCATGGGTTGTGCAGATGCGTTGCGTAGCCACGCCCATCACTAGGTCTTATTTTCGGGGTGGGGCTTCTATTGCACAAATGCTTGGAAATCCTGCTAGGGCTTATTTTATGGGTAGGTCTTATTTTCGGGGAAACATGGTATATGTGAAGCTCTTAGGACAATGCCTGGCACTTGGTAAGCACAGTGGGAGGGTTACATGCTAGTACACGCCAGGTGCACAGCACTGTGTTAGGTCCCGTGGGTGACAAAGACACACTGTGGAGTCTGAGCCCTTGCCACTGAGTCGAGAAAACTGCAGTGAAAAGCTCAGTGGCATGTCTAAGAGAGAGCCGGGGTCAAGTGAGGGCAAACCCGCCGAGCACTTTTAGCCTGAAGCCACCAGTCCTTGGTTAGCCAGTCAGTGAGTTGTGCCAGGCGTCCACAGCATCCCAGGCTCCACGCCATTTCCCCTGCAAGGAAGGCATCGAACTTCTTCTGTTTCTGCTCTTAGCAAAATGCCTGCTGGGGTCAGCTGTTGTAGAACCTGCCCATGTCCACTGTCCACATAGTACAGCGATGGACAAGGCAGCAGTCTCAGGGTGTCAGTTGTTGTGAACAACAAACCCACCATCTCTGATCGTCTCCAAGCAGGCTCGGGACTCAGAGCAAGAGGTCCCAGGCCCCTCTAACGAAGTGGCAGAGAAGGATGGCAGCTGACTCAGGTGGTGGAGCAACAATGAACGAGGTGTTCGTAAGTGAAGAGCTGAGCAAGCAGCAGCCTGACCCCAGGCAGCCAACTCTTTTTCCAGACTTGGCGACTTCAGCCCCACACTCACTTGATCAACTCAGAGTCTGCTGTATTGATGGCTTCCGCGGGATTGACAGCTCGCTGCGTTTCTGGTGAACCCCCTTAAGGAATCGCAGCTCGGTTGTCTGGGTGAGACAGACAGTCCAGAAAAAGATCAGTGCACCTACTTACTGAGGCTGGAACCATCTTTGCCCATGTACCTTTCTGACTCATTAAACACCTACCCAAGCACACGTGTCTGCAAAGCACTATGTGAAAGTCGTGGAAGATACAAGCATGACCAGGAACCTGCCCTGCCCACAAGGGACCAACTGTAGAAACAAGTCAGTGCCTTGTGGCGGGGAGGTTGGGGGAGACTGGAAACAGCCTAATTATCTGAAGGTTAAAGGACATTTCAATCACTCAGATGGCCGATCAGCGACGTTATCCACTCTTGCTAAGCCAACTGCATTGCGTCAGAAAGACAAGATCTAAAGGTGGGGCATGAGGAACGAGGGTGTTTTGAGCTGTCACTTGAAGCGGGAAACTGACATCTTTTGCAAGGGGAAAACATGGAGGAAAGAAAAAGCAATTTGAAAACAAGAGAATCTGGGAGGCTAGAGAAAAGAGTAAAAATGTCAGACAGGATCCATCTGCTTCTATCTTTGCTTGATTATTTTCTCTTTTTATTTATGAAAAATTTTAATATATATAGAATAACGAAACACCACGTAGCTGTGATAGAAGAAAATACTTTGTTATAGTTGTCATGCTCTCTTTATAACAAGAAAAGAAATAAATGTAAGAGTGACAACTCAAGCCTCACATCCCTTCCTCACCCCTTGCTCCTTGTTCTCTCGAGAGAAGTAGTGGCCATCCGGGAATCGTGTGTGCCACTCCCTTGCATAGCTGTGCACATCTACTAAATGTAGCTGTATCCATAAACTGCACATGAAATTGTCTCCTATGTTTTTATTTTTTATTTTTTTTAATTTTATGGCATTAGATTTTTTTTTTTTTGTAGACAGAGTCTCGCTTTGATGCTCAGGCTAGAGTGAGTGCTATGGCATCAGCCTAGCTCACAGCAACCTCAAACTCCTGGGCTCAAGCAATCCTGCTGCCTCAGCCTCCCAAGTACCTGAGACTACAGGCATACACCACCATGCCTGGCTAATTTTTTCTATATATATTAGTTGGCCCATTAATTTATTTCTATTTATAGTAGAGACGGGGTCTCGCTCTTGCTCAGGCTGGTTTTAAACTCCTGACCTCGAACAATCTGCCCACCTTGGCCTCCCAGAGTGCTAGGATTACAGGTGTGAGCCACCGCGTCTGGCCTTCTCCTATGTTTTTAAATATATGAATAGCATTATCTTATACTGGGATTGTCTTTTCAAAGGAAGTCAGACCATTTCTTCTAATTTTTTATGGCAAAATACACATAACATAAAATTTACCTTCTGAACCCTTCATGCAGCAAACAAAGGTTGGTCCCGGCTGGAATGAAGACACCAAGCTAACAGGACCTGCGTTTCCGCCTAGAGAACATGCGGGGGGAGGGGACCAGGGGTGATATTGACCCAACAATTTGCTGTCTATAAAAGTGTGTGTACGCCGGGCGCGGTGGCTCACGCCTGTAATCCTAGCACTCTGGGAGGCCAAGGCGGGCGGATTGCTCAAGGTCAGGAGTTCGAAAAGTGTGTGTACACACATTACCTCACTTAGCCCTTGCGTCCCTCACCTATGAACTCCATGAGCACCAGGAAGACCTACAAGGCATGGTATAGAGATGCCATTCTTCTATAGTCCACAAGAGTAGCCTCCAAACCTATTGACCATTTCTTCCCCCAAACCTGTCCAGGGTCCTCAGGAATGGGTCTTGACTTGCACAGCAGGAAGGTCATGAGGAGAACCCACAGACTAGGAAAAAACTGCCAAAAAGAAGGGGGAAAGTGAAACTCTCAGCCCCGGTGATGGGCCAGACCCACTCCAGGTGTTGTATACACGTCGCCTCTTACACTCTAATTCTACACAGGGGTGCGGCGAGGGAGTGATAGCACTGGTGTCCCCACTTCCCTCTGATGGCTGTGAGATCCAGAAGGTGTGTGTGCCTGAGGCCACACACACGTCAGAAACACGACTTGAGATTGAGATTCAGACACAGGCGATCCGACCCCAAATCCATCCTGCTGTCTTCCCAGGGGACAGAGTGGGAAAGAAATCCTCTCCTCCTCTCCTCCCTCCCTAGGTGAGGCTGCCACAGGGAAGGACCCCGGGCGTTTCATGGGGAGAAGTAAAGGAGTTATCAATGCTGGAAGGAAGCCAGTGAGGGGACACTTTTCTGTGATTCAGAGATGGATTGTGGGTGCCCAGGCTTCACGATCCGCAGTTTGAACCTGGGTGTGGCTTCTGCTTCTGGCCAAGGAGACTGAAGAGGCTCCAGAGGAGAAGGTGAGTTGGGTCAGCTCTGATCTAGACCTTGACTTTCACATCCTAGGTTTTCCAGGTGGCCCCCAACTCCAGATGTGCTGGTCAGTCTTACTGGTCATACTAGTCGGTCTTAGTTCTCAATTCTCAAATTAGAAAATACTATCATTTCACAGGCAGGCAAAACTCCAAGATTCTTTCCTAAGTAGGATAGTAAAGCAGACAGGTATTTGGAGCAAGAATCTCTGTAGACTAAAGAGTATGCTTTTGTTTGGAATATTCTTCATCTGCTCTATGGCTGGTGTGTGTCCACCTTCACGCTATGTCATCATGTGGTCTTTCCTATGTCCAACGTCTCTCGGTGTGTCCAAATATCCTCTTCTTATAAGGACAGGTTGGAGTAGTCCAACCTGTCCTTATAAGAAGGACAGTCAACCTATTCCAGTCAGGTTGGAGCAGGCCCAGCCTAATGGGCTAATTTCAAATTAATCACTTCTTTAAAGACCTGTCTCTAAATACCCATTCTGAGGTACGGGGGGGTCAGGATTGCAGCATATGAATTTCAGGAGGGAGGACACGATTCAGCCCGTAAAATCCCCCAGGAGTGTTTTACCTCCCCTTTCCGTTTGCATTAGGCAGTTTAAGCCCACGGTGCTAGAAGACTGTCACATAAGAATGAAGTTTATTTCTCCTCCACATGGCAGTCACGCTGGGGATGGCTCAGGTCACCAGGCACCACTGTGCCTCAGGGTTGTCGAGGGACCCAGGGTCTTGCCAAGTCATTGCACTGACACCACCTTCCACGTGGTCACAGTGGGGTCCCCGCCCCTTCTGGGTCCTGGCTGGCGAGAAGAGGAGAGAGTCGGGGAGTCGTGCCCAGCATCTAAAGCCCCGGGCCGGGAGGTAGCACATGTCACCTCTGCTCACACCCTATGGGAGAACTGGGTCACACCTAACCGCAAGGGACGCTGGGAGTGCAGTCCACCCAGGAGGAAGGAAAGAATGGCACTTGGCCCACGAATGGCAGTTTTTGCCGCATCCTCATTTTCCTCCCTTCCCCGACCCGCTTACAAATCTCCCCATGGTTCCTTGTAGCTTTCAACTTTCCATACATGTTCCTTTCAGGACCCGATGACTTGTCACTTTCCTTATCCCATGCCTTCATTCGTTCCACAAACAGCATTTCAATGCCTACGGCCCGGTGCTGGGGACACAGACAGAGGTGACATGATGAACTGTGAGGTACGGGCACTGCAAGGGGCGCTTTGGCCACCGACCCATATAGGACAAACGCCTGGTTTCCTTGGAGCAATTCCAAAACACAGCATTGAGGGTTAAGAATTGCCACGAGGCCGTCTTCTGGCCATAACCTGGCTTCTCCACAGCTGCACAAGGAAGGCGTGCAGAGCTTCCCACGCAAATGTCTGAATAGAGAGATGCCACCCTGGCCCAGCCCCAAGTTCCCTTCTTCCTCCCAGTCTGGCTTTGGCAGGACACGGGGCGGTGGCTCGGGAGTGCCCAGAGGTCTGCTGACTGCAAGGAGGGTCTCTCTTGACCACCTAAAAGAAGTGCGATGTCCCTGGGTGCCACCATTGCGTTAGCACCCACCCAGCTGGGGAGACAGGGCTCTGAGGCCCAGAACCAGACACGGGCATCACGCCACGTGGCCCTCCTGTTGCGGGCATGCACCCCTCTCCTGTGAGAGCCACGCCACCTGGAAACCGCCTGCCCACATACCCGCCCTGCTGCCAAGCTGTGGGAGCGTGCCTCTGTCCCACCTCGGGGCCCTGGCTCCTCGTCCAAGCCCCCCCGGAGCAGGGGCTTCACTGTCCAATGACTGAAGGAATCTGGGAGTCGGTGGATAAATGAACAAGCTGAGCCGATAGCCTTTTTTTTTTCGGTAACACCTATATTGAGATATAATTCACATACCAAGTGATTACCCCATTTAAAGTGTACAATTCAATGGATTTTAGTGCACTCACAGTTGTGCATCCATCACCACAATTTTAGAACATTTTCACTAGTGGAAAAAGGAAGTCCCCCACGCCTGAGCTATCACCCTGCAATGCCCCATCCCCCAGCCCTGGGCAACCCCTGATCTACTTTCTGTCCTCTCCGTTTGCTTACTCTGGACTTTCCGTATAATTTGAATGGCAGGACATGCAGTCCTTGGTGAGTGGCCTTTTCACTTGCAATGTTTTCAGGTGTCACCCACGCTGCGGCACAGGTCAGTGCTGCGTCCCTTCTCGTGGCTCAGTGACGTTCCACCGTGGGGACACCCTGCATTTCATTTATCCATTCGTCAGCCGACGGACGCCTGAGTTGCTTCTGCTTTTTGGCCACCGTGAATAACGCTGCTCCGAATGCTCACGCACAGGGCTCTGTGCGGACCTACATTTTCGTCGCTCTTGGGTCCCCCAACGAGAGGAATTGCTGGGTCGTGTGACAACTATGTTTAACAGCTGAGGGTCAGTAGGGCTGTTTTCTAAAGTGGCTGTACATTTTACGGCCCCACTAGCACAGCACAAGCGTTCCATTTCCTCCACTCCTTGCCGACAATTGTCCATCTTTGTGATTCTAGCCGTCTCAGTGGTGTGGAACGGCATCTCACTGTGGTTTTGCTGTGAATTTGTCTGTTGGCTATAATAACCTACTTTATGCCGGCAGAACTGGGTTCCCCGTGAACCACGAGGGGAGTCCTAATAGGGCAAAGAAGACAGGAGGCCTGGGTTCTAGTCAAGATTCTGCCACCTTTGGCTGTGCAACCTGGTGCCCTTCACATAACCTCTCTGTGCTTCTCATTCTTCACTATTCATTAAGTAGGCAGAGTAGCTCCTCTGTGTCTTTTCATTCAATATATTAATGAGACAGAGAGTCTCACACAGGTGCAGGGAGGCTGTGATGAGATGATGTACGCAAACTCATTGCACAAACTGAGCAGGGGCCACTGAGGGGCACAGGCTGAAGCAGGTGCCCAGCTGTGTTGGTTTGGCCAGCATGATGGCAATGTATTTTCAATTCATTATTTAAGTATTTAAATATTGGGATATTTCAATAAAAAATCAGGACTTCCAGCTCCTCCTGAACAACCACAGGGCTTGCCTTCCTGTGGCGACAGTTGGCTGAAGCCAAGCCCATTCTTCTTTCTTTTTTCTAAATTTTTGACTGACTCGATTAATTTGAAAGCCTTGCCTTCAAGTTCTAGAAATTATTTCTTCTGCTTGGTCTAGTCTGTTGTTAATATTTTCTACTGTATTTTGAATTCCATAAATTACTCTTTCATTTCATAAAGTTCTGTTATATCTTTTCTTATGTTATCTATCTCTTCAGTAAATTTGTCATTTATGTCCTGCATTTCTTTTTTTTTTTTCTCTTTGTGTTGGTTTTCAACATTCTCATCAATCCAGTTGATCTTACTTACCATCCACATCCTGAATTCCGCATCTGACACCTTGACAATTTTATTTTGGTTTGAGTCTATTGCTGGAGAACTACTGTGATACTTTGGGGGGGGGGGGTGTGAAAGCTTGTTTTCTTCCTGTTGCCAGGTTTCTTATGCTAGTTACTTCTCATCTGAAACCCGTCTCAGCTCAAGACAGATGGGCTTGTGGTACACCTGTTCTCCTCTGCTGGAAACCCTCTTACTCAGTCAAGAGATAGAGAGGTCCCCGGATGGTGCACTTGGGTACTACTCTGGGTGACTGAGCAGGCAGGAGAGGGTGGGTGCACTGTGAGCCTTTAGCACTGCTGCCGTACATCTCACATTTCACCATTGTTCTGTGGTTGTCACAGGCAGCTGACATGCTCTAGTGAGTGATCACTCTGCCTAGTTCCGTCAGCAGTGACAATTGTCACCCACAGTGGCCTGAGTGCTCCCTGCCCAGGTCCATGGGCAGCAGCATTTGTTGGCCTGGAGCAGCTTGAGCGCTGCCCTGCCCAAGACGGTGGGTGGTAGTGGCAATTGTCTGCTCATGTCCCCCTTGGTGCTGCCCCACTCATGTCTGCGGGCAGCAGTGTTCATTGGCCCATGGTGGCTTCAGCACTGCCCAACCCAAGGTCATCAGTGGCAGCAGGGACCAGCCCATGGAGGCCCAATCTTTCACACTACCCAAGTCTGCCATCAGTAGTGGGGGCACACGGCACCTGCCCATGGGACAGGCAGGAGCACCCAGCGTCTCTGCTCCCTCCTGGCCTGGCGGGGCACTGGGGAAGCAGTAGCAATGGCCGATCTGACCCCTAATAGATACAGCGCTCTGGGTCTGTGGTCTCCAAATGGCTCTAGCCATGCCACCCAGGGTTCCTGTTCGTGGGGCCCTGCCGAGACTTCTCACCAAAGCTACCCCACGGCACAGTCTCCATCGACTCTGTCAGTCCAGCAGCCTGCTATGGCGCAGGGTCCCCCACACAGCTCAGACTGCAGAGTGCACAGGAGAAGGTGAAGCCAAGGGTATCTCCCCTGTCCCTTCTCCACACGCAGATACCTTCCCTGTGTGCCTCTGATCCCACAGAGTGGGATGCATCTCCTCTCTCCCCTTCCCTTTGGGAGCCTCCTGTCTCCTTTATATTGATTCCCAATGTTCTCTTTCAGATCCTCAATCTGAAAGTGAATATCCCCTGAACACTTTCCATATTCTCTGTGAAAGCAGCATGTGCAGTCTGCTTCCAGCACTTCATCTCGGTCCCTCCTCCCAGGAAACACACTTTCTGATTTTAGTATTAGTATTTTAAAATGTTGTAAATGTCTCTTTGTTGTGTGTCTTTTTCTATAACTCAAGCTTAGGCCAGCCATCCTCATACATTCCCAAGTCACTCAGGGAGGCTAGGATTGGCATCCAGCCTCTTGCATCTAGAAGAGCAAAGAAAGGAAGAACTCCTGTCTGTTCTGTCATTATTGAAAATTAAGTATATTTAGAATTTATCCTGCTGCTCAAAAGTGATTCTCTTTAATAACTAGGCTAGCTCTAGTCTAAACCAATAAGGAATCACATCACAAAGGTTCTAAATATACCGATATTTGGCTAACCTAGAGTTCTAATGAGTCTTTGCTAGACTTAATTGCTGAAAATACAATATTTTCTAAGGCATTTTACAACCCAGGGAAACTACTAATATCTGAATATGGGAAAGAGAGAACAGTATAAACATTTCCCTCAGTTTCTAAGTAATTTTATTAAACATTTGTTCAATGATAACTCTACATTAAACTCTGTGGTAGGCTGTAGAGAAATAGAACTGAAAGACATCTTTTGTCTCAGACAAATTTACAGTGTAGTGGGGAAGACAGATGGCTGGACCAAAAATTCAAATGACTGGGAAAGTACTGAGATATAGGGGCAGGTAAGAAGACATTACTTCTAGGGGAATGAACATGAACTCCACCTTCAAGGAGGAGAAGGGGACAGTCACAAGTGGAGAAGGACTATTTCCTGGTCAAATCAATAGCTTTCAAAAGGTTAGGGAAGGGAGAAGATCAGTGGGACACCAGAAAGGTGGCCCGATGTGGATGAGAGTGAAGCCAAAACTGGGAGCTGCACCTGTACTGTATGACAAGGGAGGGCTGAGTGGGGACAAGCTTACCTGCCATGTTGAGGCATTGGGGCATTGGTCTATCTTCCTGGAAGTGTGACAAGTCATGAAAGGATCATAAGCAAAAGGATAACAAGATTATATGTAGATTTTAGAGTCATACCTGTGTGTGAGAAGGAAAATCAAATGGCGTCAGAGCACAGGCAAGGATACATACTGTGAAAGGAATCTTATAAGCAAAGGGCTAAAACCAATTTTGTAATATATGATTTATACCCAATGTTGTTTAAACAGATCTTTTTAAAATTAAAAAATGTATAAAAAAATTTTACTGATCTCTTGATTCTGAAACTTCTGCATGTTGTATGTCTGAAACAAATCATTGGCCCCATGAATGAGAAATATATTCCAATGAAATAAGTTAAAGAAACAAGATAAAAACTAGTCACCTGCAGGATTTTCTAATGTTTCTTGTCATTCTGAAGCTTCCAGCTTCTAGGACAATGATTCATATTTTCTTTATCCTGACACCCAAATTTGTGTCTCCTCTCTTGGGCACAAGAATATCTAGAGTTATGTTTAGGTGACCATAATGTGTGGTGAAGAGTGGATCCTGCTGGCACGATCATGATGTTCTAATTGTGTTGACCCTGTTTGCATCCAATACAGTGCTCCGCTATTAACCTGTAAATAATATATTTGCTTTCTAGACAAATTCCAAGAAGGCCACAGAAACTGGCTTCTTAGCCATATGGAATAAGCCACAGGTGAATTTCTTTCAGGATAGACCAAAATTGATGTAGACAATAATCCTTACATATTTTGATCCTTCAAGCCAGACCAAAAGGAAAATCTGGGAGGCAAGGCTTCATGAGAAGAGAAATGTGGGCTGATGCCTGTAGGGGACTGACATATATTTTCCTAGTTTAAAGAATTAAAGTTAGTAAGTAATGTATGTGTTCTACCCAGAGCATTTGAAAGTAATGTGTTCCAAACAAGGTCCTTGTGATAAACAAGGCTGCTGCCTAGAGGCATAACAAAGGACCTGAGTTGCAAGTAAGCAAGAGCTGCCCCGCCCCACGGCATTGCGGGTCTGGAGGCCACACGATAAGCACATTGTTCCTGTGATTGCTGCGTACACCCCATAAGATGGCTGGTTAGTCAATGATGGGTAAAACCCCTCAAGGGAGGGGCGACCTAAGCCAGGCACAGCGGCTGGGGTTCAGCCAAAGATCTTAGGGGCTCACCCTAAGATAAGTTGGGAATGAGAAATGCCCCCTGTGGCTCACCTTGCCCTGTGGCTCTCCTTGCTAATCTCAGTCCTCAATCTATGCCTAGTGCCTAGAGCAACCACCTTAAAATTCTGAGTCAGAGGATATCTGCTTCCCTAAGGCTATGCATTTCGGAATTTATGGCTATTGCTGCAACGCCTGGGTGGTTACGTGCAAGGAACTAACTTTAATCTTTTAGAGTATAAAAATAAAACTGACCCAGTGTATTATTACTCAAGTCAACCACCTGTATGTGTGTCCGCGTTTTTCTTTGTGTTCTGCGTTTGTGTTTTGTGTTCTGTGTTCATCCTCCGTCCTGTAATCGGGCCTCGACAGATGTCCTGTTGACAGTTGGCGGACCTGCTCCACATCTTCTGAGGAGACTGGAGCCCAGTGTGGGCCCAGGTCAACTTGAGTTGAGTTGAAGACAAGACCTCCTCCTAGGTGTGCATGTGCTTGGTACAGCTCTGCCATGGTGATAAGTACCCTAAAAACTACAGGGAAAAAAAGGTAATACATGAAGCAAACGTGCCCGAGAGGCACCGCTCTAGAATCATGCAGGCTGGGTTCAAGGCCTGGCTGGGCCACTCCCACCTGTGTGACCTGGGGAAGGCTCTAGGGCTGAATGATCGTTTTACCCAATTTGTAAAAAGAAGTGAGCAGAACCTGCCTGCCCAGAAGGGGTGTCATAGAGTGCAACATCCAATCTGGTGTGGGCACCATGTCCCTTCTCAGGAACCCTAGCAGCTGGGCTGGCGATCCTTGTGGCGGCGCAGAGGGGTAGAGAGGTCCCCGGAGGAGCCTGGCAGGATCGGGTTGTCTCCCTCTCGGCCTCCAGCAGGCTCTGCCACCGCCTGTGATGGGCAGACGGCGGCGACACAGACACGGGCAGTCCACCCCCAGCCCTGGCCCGGCACCCTGGAGCCTGCAGAGCCGGCGCCCAGTGGGAAGGGCTCTGGCCCACGGAGCCCCCACAGTTCCCAACGGTCCGCACACAGTGGCCCATCGCACGCCAAAACCCTGCGGCCAGCAGCAGGAGTTGCCCTTTGCCCTTTGGCGCCTTTTCTCAGCGCCCTCGGCTGGGCCCCGCGCTCGCTCCCCACGTTCGTGATGGCGCACCCTTTCTCTGTCGCCAGTTCCATTGGGACGTCACAAGCGCCCGGCTAGCCAGTGCATGCTCGGTCTCCAGGAGAGGTAGACGCTAGGAAAGGTGTCTCCAGTACTTCTTCTCATTGGAACCTCACTGTGCACAATTTGCCCAAAATGGGCAGCTGGCTTAGCAAGCCAAGCCTCCCGGGTGTCCGGCGGCCCCAGCCGGGTCGTCGTCCCCCTTTCCCTGTGGCCCGCGATGTTACCGCGCCCGTCCGCGCCCACTCCGCGGCTCCTGCGCCCGCCTCGCGCCCTGTGCGCAAGCTGTCCACCCCCAGTAGAGGTCGCGGGCCTTTATCTGGGGGCTTCTTCATCGCCCCTAGGAGGAGGGCTCCTCTCCCACAGGGTACGAGCTCCCCCCTGGGCATCCTTCCCAGCACAGCTTGGGGGGAGGCCCCAAAGAAGCCCGTGCTGTCTCCTGGCACCTTGATGGCCGGACGCTCCAGAACCGTCAGGATCCCTCCTCTCCGGCGTCGCAAGGTGACCCTCCTGCCCGCACCGCTGGAGCCCGAGGTCAGGGCTGCGAGGCCTATGACCTCCAGACACCTCCCCACGCCTGGCCAGGAGGAGGCGGCGCGGGCCCAGGCGACAGCAGAGGGGGAGGAGCAGGAGGACGAGCAGGAGCCTGCGCAGAAGGCCGCGGAGGACCTCGTGGAGACCCCGGGCTGGACAGGAAGACGGGCGCTCCCGGCGGTGGGGACGCCCCGGCGCCACCAAGGCCCGGCCGCGCAGGCTCGCTCCAGGCGCCTGCGTCAGCCTCGCAGGCTGAAAAGACTCGCAGCTCTTCTCCACGCAGAGCCGCCGGAAGAGGCCCCTCAAGAGGACAATGCCCATGCCACTGCTGCTGCCACTGCCACCGCCTGTGCTGCTGCCGCTGTCATGGGACCGAGGCGAGCTGCCCCCACCTGCGAAGCTTCCTGGCATAGCTGCGGAGCAAGACCGGGGCGCCTTGGCGGAGGGCATTCGGGATCAAAGAAACGCCAACACCGTGCGGGGAGAAGCAGAGGCCTTGGAGGAGAAGACAGAGGCCCGGGGAAGCTGCAGGGCCGCCCGGCCTGCCCCTGCACTCGCCCTGCCTGCTGCTCCGATGGCCGGCTCCCGGCCCCCCACCGCTCCCCACCCTTTCCGCGTCCCAGTGCCCCTCCCCGCCCCCGACTTGGCTGAGGGGCCTCTGATCGTTCCTGTCCCTCCGCCGTCCTCCACCACACTCACGACCCCTCGCTGCCCTCCGCCCGTCCCTGCTGACCTTCCTCCTCCCCTCAGGGCCGGTGCTGCTGCCAGGAACCCCCCTGAGGGGAGCGGAGGCCCTGCCCCCCCAGGCTTCCCCGTCGCTCCCCTGCCCGCGCCTGCTGGCCCCCAGCCCTTCTCCTGCATGCTGCCCCGCTGCAGAACTGAGTCCCCAACCCCCATGAGTGTGGACTCCCCTCCTCCTCCTTCCCTCCCCAACCCTCCTCCTCCTTCCCTCCCCAACCCTCCTCCTCCTTCCCTCCCCCACCCTCCT
>VSMD01008062.1:0-15499 GCA_008750895.1 Mirza zaza | reverse complement strand
GGGCGGGGCCTGCCTGCCAGGGGGCGGGATCTGCCTGCCAGGAGCGGACGGGGGCGGGGCCTGCCTGCCAGGGGGCGGGATCTGCCTGTCAGGAGCCTGCCAGGGGGCGGGATCTGCCTGCCAAGAGCTGACCGGGGCGGGGCCTGCTGCCAGTAGGTGGGGCGGGACTGCCTGCCAGGGGGCGGGATCTGCCTGCCAAGAGCTGACGGGGCGGGGCCTGCTGCCAGTAGGTGGGGCGGGACTGCCTGCCAGGGGGCGGGATCTGCCTGCCAAGAGCTGACCGGGGCGGGGCCTGCTGCCAGTAGGTGGGGCGGGACTGCCTGCCAGGGGCAAGCAGGGGCGGGGCTGCTTGCCAGGGTTGGGGGCGGACGCAGGGCCGAGGGCACAGCGGCCGTGTCCTGTGCCCAAGCGCGCCCAGAGGTCTGGTCCGGCTGGCCTGGAGAAGTCGAGGTCCTGGTGGGAGGGTCGTGCCCCCGCCCGACCGCTCTCTCGCAGTCCCAGTCCCTGCACCAGCACAGCGTGTCCTTCTCCCGTTTATCCCCGCCCCAGCCTGGGGGCTTCGTCTCCACTGGGGAAGGGGCTGCCCAGAGCTGGGCTGGCAGACGGCTGGGAGTCCCTAGGCCTCGTAGGGGCGGCCAGGGCACGTCCTGAGGCCGCTCTCCCCGCCCCAGCGGACATCTACGACAAAGTGTCGGGCGAGATGCAGAAGCAGGGCTATGACTGTGAGTGCCTGGGCGGCGGGCGCATCTCTCACCAGAGCCAGGACAAGAAGATCCACGTGTACGGATACTCCATGGTGAGCCTGCAGCCCCTGCCAGGCCTGGCTGGAGGCGCCAGTCCAGAGTCTCGGCAGCAAACCCTCCCTCAAGGGCCTGATGGTATCCCACATACCGCGTGCCACCAGGGGTAGGAAGCACATGCCAGACCTCTAGGGTGAGCGGGAGGCCCCCAGACACTGCAGCCAAGTCCTCTGCCCACCCCAGAGGCCTGGCCAGGCTCTCCTGTCCTCAGGGGGGCTCAGAGTCCCTGCTCTGTCTTCACACAAGCCACCAGCAGATACACACTGGCCCTCACACAGCCCCCACCTTTGGTCTGCTCACCTGTGCGGGCCACCTCTCCCCAGGAGAGCTCCCCAGGGTGATCAGGGCAGCAGGTTTGGCTCCGCCCTGGGGCACCCAGGCTCTGCCTGTCCCCTCCCACAGCTGCTCTTGGTGTCACTGCTGACCATTGATGCCCAGTGCCAGGGTAGAGGTGGAAGGGCCAAGTGATGCTAGTGACCATCTTCTCTCTCCAGGGCTACGGCCGTGCCCAGCACTCCGTCTCGACTGAGAAAATCAAAGCCAAGTACCCTGACTATGAGGTGACCTGGGCTGATGATGGCTACTGAGGCCCCCCAGCCCAAGGCCTGCCTCCTCCAGCAGCCAAGTCGGAACTCTGCCCTTGCCAGGTCCTTCCTGAGGGGCTGGCCTTGCCCTTTCCTTCTGCACCCTCTGGTGATGTGCCACCCTGCCAGGCCTCTGAGACAGACCAGCCTGGCCCATGGGAATTAAAAACATTGCTGTGCCTGCCAGTCTTCAGACTCTGTGTCTTGGCTTCCCTGTCCCGGGTCCCCACCTGGGCAGGGCTGTCCTGCTCCCTGACTGAAGCAGGGGGGTGGGAGAGCCCGGGAGCAGTAGGGCCCCACCTCGCTCCACCCCAGAGGCCCCAAGGTATGGCAGTGCACACTCAGCCCTTTGGGGTCTGATAAAGGGGTCACTGCCCCATTTATGGCCTGATGGCCCTGAGCTCGGCTGCTATCCCCAGGGACATCTGGGTGGAGGCCCAACAAGCCCTTGCGCAAGGCGTCAGTGCCTGGTCCCTTGGGCTGGCCAAGGCCTGGGGCGCCCACGAGTGCCCCCTTCCTTGAGCCCATCCCAGGGCTCCCTGCAGAGAGGGGCATCGGTGACTACTGTCCAGGCTGGGCTGTGCGTAGGGTGTGGGCTCGGCCCCACACAGTGACACCTGGTGGATGGTGATGCTGGGGTGGGACACTGCGGGATAGCTGGGGCTGAAGCACGTTTGTCCTCGTGGGTGCCCGTCACTGGCAGTTGTGCTGGCTTTTTTCAGCCTGCTGGGTCCTCCAGGTGGCCACTCCTGGCAGGTGCTGTTGTGACCATGTCTACAGACCAAGAAACTAGGGCTCAGGTGAGACAAGCTCCTGAGGGCAAGTGGCAACTCACAAGCAGAGCCTGGCTCCAAACGCCACACTCCTTGCAGCCTTGAGGTGCCCAACCCCAACTCTAGGTCTGTGAAGACTGGAAGTTTCTAGGTGAAGACTGGAAGTTTCTAGGTTCACAGGGACCCTGTGCCTGGCACCACTCAGGACCTGGCTGCCCAGGACAGGTGTAGGAGGGCGGATACGTGAGGGGACAATATCCCCAGCCTGTGTGACAGCCAGGTCAGGCTCGCAGCCCCACTGGACTGCTGCTTGCCTCCGCTAGGATGGGTCGAGTCTCTGCCTCCTTGGCCAGCACCGGGCTGGGGCCAGAGGCACAGTAGGAGAAGCCTTGGCGGCCCTGCCCAACCCCCACACACACACACCACCACACAGAGTCCTTTTCCTGGGGTGCCTGGGCCCCTCCTTGCTCCAGTGGGAGCCTCCACCGGGCAGGGCATGGCAGGTGTGCGCGACGTCCGGGGTCTGACCTTCAGTCTGCAGGAGCCAGGCAGGTGGGAGCTGACCCTGGGCCGGGGGCCCCCTCCTGGGGCGCGTTTACAGCCAGGCGAGCAGCACCATCAGCACTGGGTGGGGCTGGCCGAGGGGCCACAGGTTCGGGAGGGGCTGAAACCCTCCAGTTAAAGCAGAGTCAGCCTGTGGGGCCACTGCAGGCTGATACCTGGACAAAGTCCCCACAGGCTGCCAGCCCTGCAGCCCCTGGGCTCACTCCCTCAGGCCTGACCATGAGTCTGCCTGGCCACTTCCTGTCCAGCCTGGTCCTGCTTGTGGGTGAGTTGTCCGGCCCACTGCTGTGGCAGGATGGGGGCTCTGGGTCCCGAGCCTGCTGTCTGGGTGGTGTTGGGAGACACAGGGCTGATGCCTGAGCCCCCGGCGAAGGAGGGGTGCAAGGGGCTGCCCTGAGAGGCCTGCAAAGGGATTATAAGGGGACTCAGGATGAGCCCTGTGGCCTTGCGGATGGCCTAGCTAGGCAGGGGGCAAGAATTCTCTCCCAGGCCCAAGACAAGGGGGCCCAGCTCCCCGGGGCCTGTCTGCCACCCTTGGACTTCGCGGAGCAGCAGAAGCCTGGGCCCCCCTTGGATACGTCCCTCTGGGGCACTGTCCTGGGAGGCCCTCCGGCTCCTGTTCCCTTCCCCAGGGCTGCCCACATCCTCCCCCCATCCTGACATGCAGCCTCTGTGGGGTGGAACCTGGGGGTGCACCTGCTGTGTCCTGACACGGAGCCTGGATGGCGGCTCTCTGTGGGTGCCATCGCCCTCCGTGTCCCGTCTCCTGGGCCTGAGTCCCAAAGTAGTGTGCCGAGTGTCCTGGGTTGGACAGGAAACTTCCAGGGCTAAAACTGGACAGTCCTGGGCCAAGGGGGATGGCTAGTCACCTGCCTCCAGGCCACCTGGCTGTCGCTCTGCCAGCAGCAGGGTTCCCGGGCTGGGCCTGGGTCCCCAACCACTGCAGGAGCCCCAGCGAGGCCGTGTGCAACTTCGTGTGTGACTGCAGCGACTGCTCGGACGAGGCCCAGTGCGGTGAGCGGGGGCCGGACAGGAGCAGGCAGGGCCCGCGCTCAGGGCAGCAGCCTGACCACCCGCTCACCCAGGTCACCATGGGGCCTCGCCCGCTCTGGGCGCACCCTTCACCTGCGACTTTGAGCACGACCCCTGCGGCTGGCAGGACATCAGCACCTCAGGCTACGGCTGGCTCCGAGACCGGGCAGGGGCCGCTTTGGAGGGTCCTGGGCCTCGCTCGGACCACACGCTGGGCACTGACCTGGGTGAGGCTGGGGTGGGTCTCCACGTGCACCCGCTCCCCGCCACCCCCCCCCCGCTTCCTGCCCCATCTCCTGACCTCTCCCCCCGGGCCAGGCTGGTATTTGGCTGTGGGGACGCACCGAGGGAAGGAGGCAGCCACCGCGGTCCTGCGCTCCCCCGTCCTGCGCGAGGCTGCCCCCACCTGTGAGCTGAGGCTCTGGTACCACTTGGCCTCTGGAGGTGTGGCTGGGCCCCCAGGACCCATGGGTGGGGTGCCCGGGTGGGGGGAGTGGGCGGGCATCGCAGGGAGAGGCGGGGCTGCAGCTGCCCAGGGCCCCCCATGGCACAGATGCTGCTGAGCTGCGGCTGCAGCTGACTCACGGCACAGAGACGCTGACGCTGTGGCGGAGCTCGGGGCCCTGGGGCCCCGGCTGGCAGGACCTGGCAGTGACCACAGGCCGAATCCGGGGCGACTTCCGAGTGAGCTGGGGGTCTGGGTGGGGTAGGGAGGGGAGTTGGGGGCTGGGCCCTGACACAGGTCCTAAGGACCCCCGCTCTCTTCAGGTGACCTTCTCTGCCACCCGGAATGCCACCCACAGGGGTGCTGTGGGCTTGGACGACCTGGAGTTCTGGGGCTGTGGGCTGCCCAGTAAGGCCCCGTGCCACCGACCCACCAGGAGGGCCACGGGCTCACGGGGCTCCCTTGCCCAGTCCCACTGAGGCCTCGCCCCAATGCCAGGGGTCTTGGGCCAGGCTGAAAGGCAAACCCTCCCGCACCCCAGCCCCCCAGGCCAGCTGCCCCCCGGGGTACCACCACTGCCAGAATAAGGCCTGCATAGAGCCCCACCAGCTGTGTGACGGAGAAGACAATTGCGGGGACCTGTCTGATGAGGATTCACCCACCTGCGGTGAGACGGGGAGACCTGGCCTCTCAGCTATGGCTCATGCCATAGGGTGTACTGTACGTGGTCCTCCTGGGTCGTGGCAGCCACTGTCCCCCTGAGCTGGGCCATCAGCTGCGGAGACCCTGCTGGGTGGCCTGAACAACCTCGCCTGCCACCCTAGGCTACCACATGGCCACTGACTTTGAGACAGGCCTGGGCCCGTGGAACCACTCGGGGGGCTGGGCCCGGAACCACAGCGCTGGCAGCCCTGAGCGCCCTGCTTGGCCACGCCGAGACCACAGCCGGAACAGTGCAAAGGGTGAGGCGGCGGAGGACTTGGCCCCGCCCACCCACCTGGCCACCGCCCGTCAGCCCTGGCCCACACCTGTCCTCTCCCCAGGCTACTTTCTGGTCTCCCTGGCTGAGCCCGGCACCCCCACTGTCCTCTCCAGCCCCAAGTTCCAGGCCTCTAGCCCCCACAACTGCTCGGTAAGACAGGTGGGGCACCAGATCTCCCCCCTGGCTGTCCAGTGCATGGCCCCCTGACCATCAACTGTCCCTCCCCAGCTGGTCTTCTACCGCTACCTGCACGGGTCTGAGGCCAGCTGCCTGCAGCTGTTCCTGCAGACGCTCCAGCCCAGCGCCCCCCCAGCCCCTACCCTGCTGCGGAGACACTGCGGGAAGCTGGGGGCTGCCTGGGTCCGAGACCGGGTTGACATCCAGAGCGCCCACCCCTTCCAGGTGAGGCTGAGCGGGCGTCCTAGGGACAGGAGGAGGGTGGGGTCCAGGGAGCCTACAGCTCCCCACACAGGGAGCTGTGTGTGGACGGAAGAGGGTTTGGGACAGCAGGTCCCTGGGTTGGGGGGGACAGACAGGTGCTGGGGCACCCCCTGAACCCCCTCTGCCCTCAGATCCTCCTGGCTGGGCAGACAGGCCCAGGAGGCGTCGTGGCCCTGGACGACCTCATCCTGTCTGACCACTGCAAACCTGTCCCGGGTGAGCCTGCCGGAGCCCCTGGCCCGTTCCACCCACAAAGCTCAGTCGCTGCGCCAGCTGACCTGGTTCTGCCCTGCAGAGCCAGGTGGCCTGCAGATGCTGCCTCCTGCACCCTGGGCCCTGGCCCCCGAGACCCCGCCATCCAGCCTGGCACCCCAGAATTTCTGCCATGCAGGGCATCTCTCCTGTGGGGACCTGTGTGTGCCCCCGGAGCAGCTGTGCGACTTCCAGCAGCAATGTGCAGGGGCTGAGGACGAGCAGGACTGCGGTAAAGGGGCCACTGTGGGCCGGGTGGCGGGGTGCTGGGGTGGGCTGGGGTCCTGGCCACTGAGCGCCAGCTGCTGTTCCAGGAACCACAGACTTCGAGTCCCCCACGGCTGGGGGCTGGGAGGATGCCAGCATGGGGCGGCTCCAGTGGCAGCTCTCGGCCCAGGATGCTGCTGGAGGTGAGGCCTAAGCCCGGGTCCCTGCCGGCCTATGGCGGCATGCCTGGAGGGAGGGATCTGGGCTCTGCCGCTGCACTAGGGAGGCCTCTGGGTCCCTGAGGGACAGACGGTTGCCCTGGCCAGGAATCAGGGCTCTGAGCCCCTATACTACCTCCTAGGGCGCTTCCTGTCTCTGCAGAGGGCCTGGGGGCAGCTGAGGCCTGAGGCTCGGGTCCTCAGCCCTGCCCTGGGCCCCTCTGGTCCCAGCTGTGAACTGCACCTGGCCTACCACTTCCAGAGCCAGCCCCGAGGTACGGGCACCCGGGCTTCCCACCCACCCCCTGGGGCTCCCTGACAAGGGAGGGTCCGAGGCTGGGTCACCCTTGGTGACCCACGGTGACCCCCTGGGCTAGGCTTCCTAGCGCTGGTCGTGGTGGACAGCAGCTCCCGGGAGCTTGTGTGGCAGGCCCCAGGCAGCAGCGCCGGGGGCTGGAAGGTGGACAAGGCCCTCCTGGGGGCACGCCGCCGGCCATTCCGGGTAAGGAGGGCAGCCCGGATGGAGGGTCTGCCAGAGCCAGCCCTGACTTAACAGTCCTCTCTGGCTGGGCGCGGTGGCTCACGCCTGTAATCCTAGCACTCTGGGAGGCTGAGGCTGGCGGATTGCTCAAGGTCAGGAGTTCGAAACCAGCCTGAGCGAGACCCCGTCTCTACTATAAAAAAATAGAAAGAAATTAATTGGCCAACTAATATATATGTAAAAATTTAGCCGGGCACGGTGGCGCATGCCTGTAGTCCCAGCTACTCGGGAGGCTGAGGCAGCAGGATTGCTTGAGCCCAGGAGTTTGAGGTTGCTGTGAGCGAGGCTGACGCCACAGCACTCACTCTAGCCTGGGCAACAAAGCGAGACTCTGCCTCAAAAAAAACAATCAAACAAACAAAAAAAACAGTCCTCTCCCTCCTTCCCCCCACACAGCTGGAGTTTGTGGGCCTGGTGGACTTGGATGGCCCTGGCCAGCAGGGGGCTGCGGTGGACAACGTGACTTTGAGGAACTGCAGCCCCACGGAGACCACCGAGAGAGACGGAGGTCCCTGCTGCCCCGCTAGGGGGGCTGCCGGACCACCTCGAGGGACCCTTTGAACCTGCACTTGCTTGGGGCTTGGGAGGACGGGGCGGGCAATGGGCTGGGCTTGCTGACACCCCTGTCCCCCCAGAGGTCTCCTGCAACTTTGAGCGGGACATGTGCAGCTGGTACGCGGGCCACCTCACAGACGCACACTGGCACCGGGTCCAGAGTCATGGCCCTGGGTACGACCACACCACCGGCCAAGGTAGGGCGGGAGCTCCAGGCCGAGGGCCACTCAGACCCGGGAGTGCTCTGGGACCTGGGGCGTCTCTGCAGTCACCCCATGTCCCCTACAGGCCACTTCATGCTCCTGGACCCCACAGACCCCCCAGCTCGGGGCTATGGCGCCCACCTGCTCTGCACGCCCCAGGTGCCGACAGCCCCTGTGGAATGCCTCAGCTTCTGGTACCAACTCCACGGGCCCCAGATTGGTGAGTCGGGGGGCTGGGGCCCCCTGCCTGGTGCCCATCGAGGCCTGAGGAGGGTCAGGAGTTGGGGCTGGTCCCCTCGAACCCTGCCTCCCTTTAGGGACGCTGCGTCTGGCCATGAGACGGGAAGGGGAGGAGGACACGCTCCTGTGGTCACGGTCGGGCACCCACGGCAACCGCTGGCAGGAGGCCTGGTCCACCCTCTACCACCAGCCCGGCTCCCGCACCCGCTACCAGGTGAGGCCTAGAGCCCCGGGGGCGGGAACGTGGGGCAGGGCCCCTTGCCCACTGACACCTTCTGCCCCCAGCTGCTGTTCGAGGGCCTCCGGGATGGATACCACGGTTCCATGGCCCTGGACGACGTGGCCGTGCGGCCTGGCCCCTGCTGGGCCCCCAAGCGCTGCTCCTTCGAGGACTCGGCCTGTGGCTTCTCCACCGGGGGCCAGGGCCTATGGAAGCGCCAGACCAACGCCTCGGGCCACGCCGCCTGGGGCCCCCGGACAGACCACACCACGGAAACGGCTCAAGGTACTGGGGCCCCACAGGGACAGGGGCTGGGGGACCAGCCAGGGGCTGGCAGACTGACACTGGCACCCCCAGGACACTACATGGTGGTGGACTTGAGCCCGAACGCACTGCCCCAGGGCCAGGTGGCCTCGCTGACCTCAGAGGAGTACAGACCCCTGGCCCAGCCTGCCTGCCTGACCTTCTGGTACCACCTGAGCCTGCACAGCCCAGGTGAGGTTGTCCACATTCCCGGGGCTCAGGGAGGCTCAGCCTGGGGTCCCCATGGGCCCCTTGCCCAGTGACAGGCTGGGGAGCCAAGGGGGTTGGGGCTGAGGCTGTGTGGGCATGCCCCACTGCCGCTGACCTGGGTGGCCTTGGCACGCAGGCACCCTGCGGGTCCATGTGGAGGAGGGCGGGCGGCACCCAGTGCTCAGCATCAGTGCCCACGGAGGGGCTGCCTGGCGCCTGGGCAGCGTGGACGTGCAGGCCAGGCGGGCCTGGAGGGTGAGTGCCTGGGCCCTGGGGGCACCCCTTCCTTCTTACCCCCTGAAGGCCGCCCAGACCAGGCTGAGAATGCCCTGCCTTGCCCCACCAGGTGGTGTTTGAGGCCGTGGCCGCAGGTGTGGAGCCCTCTTATGTGGCCCTGGATGACCTTTTCCTCCAGGACGGGCCCTGCCCCGAACCAGGTGGGCGCCCTGCCGGGGACTTTGGGCTGCAGCAGATCTCGCCTTGGCCTGGCTCCCCCCTGGCAGTGGTGCCCAGGGCTTGGGCAGCACCAGTCACTGGCCGGTTCCTTGCAGGTTCCTGTGACTTTGAGTCTGGCCTGTGTGGCTGGAGCCACCTGGCCTGGCCTGGCCTAGGCGGGTACAGCTGGGACTGGAGCGGCGGTGCTACACCTTCCCGCTACCCCCACCCCGCCGTGGACCACACCCTGGGCACGGAGGCAGGTGCGCACTTGCTGGATGGTGGGCCCCGAGGCCATGCACAGCCACTCTGCCTCCCACTGCCCACCCTGGGGCACTTGGACTCGGTGGGGCCCCCTTGGGGCAAGGGGCTGGCCTCACTCCACCCACTGGGGACCCCACTTTCTTGTTCCCAGGCCACTTTGCCTTCTTCGAAACCGGTGTGCTGGGCCCGGGGGGCCAGGCAGCCTGGCTGCGCAGTGAGCCTATGCCAGCCACCCAGGCTTCCTGCCTCCGCTTCTGGTACCACATGGGCTTCCCCGAGCACTTCTGTGAGTCCGGCCGGCCGGTGGGGGCCTGGGCAGTGGGCGGAGCCGGGGTCTGGGGCAGCGGTTGGAGGTGGCCCCCTTGCACCTGGTCAGGCGTGCAGGTGCCTGCCAGGTACCTGTGGCCTGACCCACCTGGCCCTGCTCAGACAAGGGGGAGCTGAGGGTGCTGCTGGTCAGCACCCAGGGCCAGCTGGCCGTGTGGAGCCAGGGTGGGCACCGGCGGCACCAGTGGCTAGAGGCCCGGGTCGAGGTGGCCAGTGCTGAGGAGTTCCAGGTGAGGCTGGCTGCCCTGGCCAAGGGACCTCAGGGCCGGCAGGCGGGGCCTCCATCTCCCCTGGGCCCTCACGGCCTTTCCTTCCTGCAGGTTGTGTTTGAGGCCACTCTGAGTGGCCAGCCTGCCCTGGGGCCCATCGCCCTGGACGACGTTGAGTACCGGGCTGAGCAGCGTTGCCAGCAGCCTGCGCCCAGCCAGGGTGAGCACAGGGCCGCCGCTGGGGTGCTCGGGAGGCAGGTCAGTCTGCTCTGCGTCTGCCCGGCTCATTGCCCTGGCAGCTGTCAGCGCCCTGACCCAGCCCAGGAAGCCAGGGGAGCCACCAAGACCAGGCACTGGGCCTCCCCGCTCTGCCCCTCTGGCCCCTGGGGCACCCCCTTCTGGGCCCACTGTGCCCAGGCCCAAGGCAGGCCGCGGTGGCCGTCGCTCTGTGAGGAAGGGCGTCTTGCTTGGGGCCAGGGCCCCAGTCTGCAGACAGCCTCATCCTGCAGCCTGGCGCTGGCACAGCCGACACGTGCTTCCTTCTAAAGGGCTGAACCCCAGGAACCCACAGGCACCCAGGGGACCAGACAGCCCCAGCTGAGGATGTGGGGGCCGCTGCGGAGGGCTCAAGCCCCAGGGTTCATGTGTCTCCACCACCCACAGGACACATGGCCATGCCCGTGTCCGTGCCAGCCGCGGTTGGCGGCGCCCTCCTTCTCCTCATGCTCCTGGTGCTGCTGGGACTCGGGGGCCGGCACTGGCTCCGGGAGAGGGGAGGCTGTCCCTTCTGGAGCGGCAGGGAGGCTGTGACGCCCAGCTTTGACAACGTCCTCTTCAATGCAGTAGGAGCCGTGGGTGGGGGCGGGTGGCAGGAGCCCACAGGGAGGAGCCCGGCACCACTGCAGCCCAGCCCCGGCCGCCCACGGCATCACAGCATGAGTCCCCTCTCCTAGGATCGCGTCACCCTCCCGGAGTCTGTCACCAGCGACCCACAGACCACCACATGAGACCCTGGCTCCTTACCTGAGCAGCCAACCCTCCATCAGACCCTGCAGGGACTGGACACCTACCCCCTGCTGGCCAGGCTGGGGTCTCAGGACACGCTGAGCCTCTGCGCCCCCTGCCCTGTCCCTTGACTCTGCTGTCCCCTGAATAAATGCCCCAGCCCGAGAGGGTGGCCTGAGCCTCCAGGGCGAGGTCAGTGCACCCACGCATCGCCGGCCAGCAGGACCATGGGCCTCCAAGGACGCCCAGACCTGACACAGACCTGAGAGAACTTGCCTGGGGCACCTCCTTGCTCAAGGCAGCTCAGGAAGCAGACAAGGGACACTGTCCCACAGGACAAGGCACAGATGGCAACCGAGAAGCCACTGCCCAGCTGGACGGGCCCCACCTTGCTGGGGCTCTGCACTGAGGACGGGACAAAACCAACCACGGTGCAGGGACACGTGGGAGGCAAAACCTGAGAGTGGCAACATGGAGCTGGCCTGGTGGGAGGAGGAATGTCCTGCTGTGTCCCCAATAAAGGACCCCATGTCCACCATCCCCCATCCCTGGTTAAGGGACCCCACGTCTATTGTCTGCCCTCATGGCGCTGCCCCCACTGCCTGCCGTCCACCTGAAGGTCTCAGCAATCCTGGCTGCAGGTCACTGTGCTGAGGTTCCCTTGTGCCCAAGGCCCCCGAGCAGGTCACAGCCATGCAGGCTGACCCTGGGCTCGCTTGGCTGCCAGACCTGGGAGAGAAGGTGACTCTCCGAAGATGCGTGAACTAGCCTGGGACCCTGATAGAGGGTACAGTGGGCCAGTATCTCTGCCCCAGGGCTCAAGCCTGACGCCTGCTCCTCCCCGCGGGCAACTCCCACACACCCTGCTGCAAGGACTCAGTGTTGAGGCCTGGGAGGCCTTACTTTGGGTGGCTGTCCTCAGGGACGGTGGTGACCATGTACACAGCCAGGTGCTCCCTTCCTTCCCCCAGGAAGGCTCTGCCCAGCCTCTCAGACACCCATCTGTCCCAAGGAGCCATTGCGGTCCTGGTGGGCACAGCACCCTCACCAGCCGTGGGCTCCTGCCCATCCCGGGGACTCAGCCCCGCTGGACAACACCCCTTGCGTCTGGGAAGCGTGAGCTGGCTGACATCCCGGCAGATGGGTGCAAAGGTGAAGACGCTGCAGAGAAAGAACGACCCACACAGCTCCTGGGGGACCCTACAGGGCCCACCATGAGACGCACCCTCTTTCCCCACAGCTGTGGTCCAGTGTGCCAGGCGCAGACCACAGGCCTAGGTGCTGGGACAGATGAAGCACGAGAGGGTAGGATTTGCCACCGGCAGGCAGGGCACAAACTTTACCAGCTTCTCTTGAAAAGCTGCATTAGAGGTCAGGCACGGTGGCTCACACCTGTAATCATAGCACTCTGGGAGGCCTAGGCGGGAGGAGCGCTCAAGGTCAGGAGTTCGAAACCAGCCTGAACAAGAGCGAGACCCTGTCTCTACTAAAAATAGAAAGAAATTAGCTGGACAACTAAAAATATATAGAAAAAATTAGCCAGGCGTGGTGGTGCATGCCTGTAGTCCCAGCTACTCGGGAGGCTGAGGCAGAAGAATCACTTGAGCCCAGGAGTTTGAGGTTGCTGTGAGCTAGGCTGACGCCATGGCACTCTAGCCCGGGCAACAGAGCCAGACTGTCTCATAAAACAAACAAACAACACCCGCTTTAGAGAAGCAGGTGTTCTAAAGCTTCTCTAAAGTGAAGCAGCATCCGGTGACGTTCTCAGTCCCATCCTGCCTGCGTGGTGGTCCCCAGCACCCACCCCCGCCTCCAGGCTTCTGACAATGGCTCTCGGGCAGACGCCGTGGGAGAGGAAGGCCGAGCTCTGTGCCTCCATCCGAGGGACGGGGAGGGAAGGAGAAAAAAAGTCAGGAAAAGCAAGTACTTTGCAAGATTTTCTTAGTTTGACAGCAGGAGTGGGTTGGGGAGGAGCCCGCGAGCCTAACCCCGCGCTCCGCTCAGCCAAGCGAGGCGGCGCACGTCGGTGCTGGCAGTCGAGGGGACCAGCCAGACGAGATCAGCTGGAACACGCTGATTTCGAGGCTTTGTGCTCACTTCGCCCTGGGCCCCTTCTCGATGGGCTTTCCAATGTCCTTCCCCCGGAGCTTGAGGCCTGAAACGAGCCGTTGGCCCACTGACCACCGCTGCTCCCCTCTGCAACGCCGAGGGACAGGGCAGCACCAGGGCGTCCAGCTGCCGTGAGGGGCAGCAGGAGCCCATCTACCCTGAGCACCAGCTCCCTCTGGGTGTCAAGCTGCCCCCACATCTGCTAGGGAGGGAGTAGGGGAGGGCACCACTGTAACCCTCTCACCGGGCTTTTAGCACCCAACACGCCCATTTCACATCTAATGCTGAAAAGAGGGCGAGTCTGAGAATCCTAGGTGGCATGGAATCAACACCTCTTCCCAAGAGGACTAGGGGAGAAGTCCCCTGTGGGCACCACCTCCCGCCCACACTGACGCCAAGGGGCGTGAGGGAGCAGGATGTGGCGTGTGGGCAGAGCAGCCAAGGGAGGGCCACTGAGGTGCTGTGCCAGGCTGGGCTGGCCAGCAGCGAGGGGCGGAGGGAATCTGCACCCGGCGGGACTGAGATACCACTCCAGAGGCCCCGCCATAATCCCAACAGCCCTCGCTGCCGGGAGCAGCACAGCTCTCGGAGACAATCCCAGCAGCTCTAGAGAACAGGGCATCCCCGGAGCCACGCCAGCCCTCCCGAGCCCTGTTCTCACCAGCTCCACCCAGGAGAGGGGCGGCCACCCTGCCAAGACGGACACTCACCAATGGCCCTCTCGATTTTGCCCAGAACCTGGTTATTGGGAATGGCCCGTCCACTCTCATAGTCTGCAATCACTTGCGGCTTTTCGTTGATTTTCTAAAGAGAAGATGTGCTTTATACACATCAGTTCAGTAAGGACACGTTGGAAAACTGAAGTGAGAAACCCACGGGGCAACACCTTCCAGGAGAGTGTGGCCTCGGCCACCGCCCCACCAGCTCAGGCAGAGAGCAGCTCTGAGAGGCTGTGGGGCCTGCACTCTCATGTGAGGAAGTCACAGCTGGTCTGACATGGCTTCCCAAGGCCTGGGGGTCCCTGGGGGCGAGGGCATACTGAAGCCCCCAAAGTCACAGGTGGTGGAGCCCACCCTCCAGGTGCTGGCTACACGCCAGCCACTGCCTGCCTGTACCACAGTCCCAAGAAAAGGGAGAGCTGTCCCGCCTCACCGTGGCCAGGTCCTTCTGCGTGAGCCCCTTGCTCTGCCGGCCCTGCTGGATGACTTTGCCCACTTCCAGGGTCACCCTGTCATGGTGCAGCTCCTCCGTCTCCCGGTCCAGCTTGGCTGTGTTCTTGGTGATCGAGTGCTGTTTGTTCTGGCCCGCAGCCCCTGCAGCAAAGCGAGAGCAGAGGAATGGGTTCAGAATTGATCCAACGAAGACCAATTTCAGAATGGCAACCAGACCCGGAGGATGGGCTCCACCACCTGGGGACTTTGGGGCCTTCAGTTTGCCCTTGCCCCCAGGGACCCCAATTCTGCCCAAAATTCAGCCCTAAAAGCCTGGAATTCCAGATTTTTCTCTCAGTTATGGGACATGGGTAGAAGGCAACAGTCCCTGCTGCCCTCACACCAACCACAGCTGCTCTAAGAAAACCCCAGACACTTCCTGGTGTCAGCAGTACACAGTTCCGGAGTCCTGACATGTGTCCTGGTGGAAACATGGGTACCTACATTTCTTGGAAGTCTCCACATCTTCTCCTCGTCTCTGAGCTGCTAAGATGGCCTAGAAAATTAGAAAACGTTTTTTTGATCAAAAGTAACTTTGGCAGTGTCTAGGATACACAAATTTAGGTTGCTGCTCACCAATTCACATGTTGCTAATGACTAGTGGTTTTGAAGGACTGATATACAATGCTGAGTTTAATAACCCAAGCTCATTATACAAAACCCTCTAAATCAAATATCCTGGAGACTCACAATAAACTGCTGCTAAAAAAACAAAAACAGATCACTTCATTTGCTGTTGAGAAAGACAGGCTAATGGATTCTTCTTTTTTGCCCTGGCTGGTCTTTAACTCCTTGCCTCAAGCTGTCCTCCCAAGTAGCCTGGATTACTGGCAGGCACTAACGGATCCTTTCTAGAAATCATACTTGAAACACATTAACTTCTCTGTTAGACTCGCCTGCAGAAGCAGGAAGGAACGCCAAGTGTTGGCCTAGTATGGCCTTCTTCCCTGAATCTGGCTCCTAACAAACAGAGATGACACATCTCATGGAAACCTGCATTCCCCCTGGAAACACTGCCAATAACAATGACGCTATAGTCACTGAATATTTTTTTTTGTCACTGAATATTAATATAACAAATTTCTTTTTTTTTTTTTTTTTTTTTTTGAGACAGAGTCTCACTTTATTGCCCAGGCTAGAGTGAGTGCCGTGGCGTCAGCCTAGCTCACAGCAACCTCAAACTCCTGGGCTCAAGCAATCCTGCTGCCTCAGCCTCCCGAGTAGCTGGGACTACAGGCATGTGCCACCATGCCCGGCTAATTTTTTTTATATATATTAGTTGGCCAATTAATTTCTTTCTATTTATAGTAGAGACGGGGTCTCGCTCTTGCTCAGGCTGGTCTCGAACTCCTGAGCTCAAACGATCCGC
>VSMD01008059.1:0-54090 GCA_008750895.1 Mirza zaza | reverse complement strand
ACTTTTCATCATGGAAGCCTGTCACTGTAGGACATAATAAAACTTGATCACTTGAAGCTCAGACCTATTGGTCTTGATCAAATCAAACTAAGAAGACCATAGAAATAAGCTATCGTTTTGCCACAGAGCAGCTTATAAGTAATACACTTCTTCTCTCAGTACAGTGTATATTTCCACAAATCTAAGAATTGCCCTATAAACATAGCAGGATTTTGAGAGCTTGAAAATTTTTCATTATTCTGAAAGTCAGTTTCTAAAATGCCTTAATAGGTTTATGTAGTTTAGTAAATTTTTTTTTAAATTTTTGTAAGCATCAAAGGTGATTAGAGAGGAGGGTACTTTTTTCTGGAAAATAATTATCTTAATAAACACTGTTAAGGTTTTATTAGCAGTATGGTTATGGGGCCATAAGTTAAACAATCCTGCCTGGCAGGCTGGGAACTGGAGAGACTGGTAGAATTCCATTTGAGGTGCCTTCGTTGCAGTGATCAGGCAGCTCAAATCATTTAAGTGATCTAATTTCCCAGCAGTAGACTATGTGGCATTTTATTGCTTAGGCAATAACTGGTTTAATGCTGGTAGTATCAAATTTTGAAGTGTTAATTTTGTGTTAAAACCTTCCAGTAAGTGAAATGCAACCTAGGTTTATGACCATATCCACCAGCAGGCATGGATAATTATTTTAACAATGCTGATATTTGAGTTTTGCAGTATATTATGGAATATAGTCCTGTTAAATCTTTGGTTTCAGTATGTCTAAAGAATACAGTGAGAGGTTAATTTCTGCTCAAGTGGTACCACTTAAAGGCATGTATTCTTTTAGTATGTAAAATGAAATAGTACCTTGAGTTTAAATAGAATGCATTTAGGCATTGTAGAGACCTGAAATAGTTTTCTTCCACTACATTATTGAAATCAATGGAGCAACTAGTTTCTCATACAGAAATGTGCACACTAATACTTAGTTTTACGTTCTTGTGGATAATATTAAGCACTTACTCTGCAGTTTTCTGGAAGTTGTGTCAACTGCAGTAATACTATTCAGGATGGTGGGATATCCCCCAAAATATATGTGTGTGGGCTTGCTTAGATTACTATGTTTCATAATTAATCTTTGTCTTTTGCGGTGCTCATGATGTGTGGGGCACACGGAAGGCATTGCTATAGTCAGTCATTTTGGTTTTCTTCTGTAGCCATTTTATTATTTTAGTGTATTGGTTATGAAGATACTATTATCTATTTGTAAATTGCTACTTTGTATTTTATGCATGCTCTGTAACTTGATTTTTTTTTTTTTTTAGTTATTAATTTGGAATATATTCACATTCTAATAAACAGTTATAGGGGGATTATTCCTTATGTTGTGAGATTACATTTTTCCTTTGAGTGCTTTGGATGCAGCCATGGAATACTTGATCCTGATGAGTAAGAGCATAGGTCCTTGCATTACTAAGTAAACATTGAATTGGGGACATGAGTGTGTGAATTTGGCTTTGAGTTTAGACCTGCAGTTCAATTATGTTTTTCTTAGAAAAAGCATTGCCAAAAACATTAGGGAAGTATTCTCTGTACTTTCATACATAACAGTGTCAGCAGATATACTTTTATATATAAGTGGTGGTGACACTGTTATATACTTTTATATATAACAGTGTCACCAGAGTCAGGAAGAGCCCCATCTCTATTTTTTTCAAAATTGGCTGTAAATTATTTACAAATTAAGAAAAAAGAAGCTAGGTAGTGAATTGAAAATGAATAAAGTAACTTTGAATTTTTACCAAGTGGAGACTTCAATGTTGCCTTGTGTGTGGTTGGATCTTGGAAGATTTCCAGGGCACAGTAGGTATTAGAAAATGACTATGATTGCATTTCAACAAGTGTCTTCATTTTGAGTAGTATCTCAGGAGACAAATTGTCTCAAGGAAGAAATAATAAGTTTTTAGATATTATGAAAATTCAGGACTCAAGGCAGTTCAGAAGTATTTTGCTGCTTGATCCTGATTTTTAGTTATTTTAACTTTGAATTTTTTTAACCTCTTATATTCTCTTGAACAGTCAGTTAGCCATGGTGCCTTGATAAATTTGCATATCATTGTTCTCAAGTGCCATGTATGATTTCCCTCTAATTGTAGTTGTTACTACTCTAAGGGTATCATTAGCCATTGCATTGAGATAATAAGAAGAGGTACCAGCTGTTGACTTCATGCCAGAGATCTTTTAAATTTTGAAGTTCTGTAGAAAAGTTAGACTTCTTAAGAGTTTGGATTGTCCATGGGAGCTAGTCATGTTTATTTCATCATTGGGAACATGAACATCTTAATTTTTGTTTTTGCTGACTTTATAAAATACAGATGATTTCAGTGGTTTGAGTTATTGTAATCTATGTTTCTACCTTAAAGAGAAAAGGCTGTACTATTTAGACAATTTTGGCCACAACCAGAAGCAGAAGAATTCAAAGGCTGGGTGGATAATTAAGAACTTATTCTAACCTGTAGGTTTCAGTTTATGGAGCTTTTTTTGTTTAACAGGGGAAAAAAATGGAATTTGATTTTCTGATGTCTCACAAATATAAGCCTGAAAAAAATTCACAACAAAATACGAATTTTGTATAGGACTGTATATGACCTCCACTTGCCGTGTAACAAAAAAGAAAACCAAAAAAGATGTGAAAGGATCCTTTTCCACCACCTCATTTTATGGGTTAATGAAATAGTCAGATGGGGAGCTTATGACACTAGTGCTAAAGAAGAGAGCTGATTTTTCTTGTGGTGGGGCAGTCTGGTGCCATGCCTCTTTCTTGGGTTTGGCAGATCAGCCATGCCAAATAAACTGGAGTTGTCATTCTTATGTTTTAAAGAATGATTATGTTCCACCAAACCGTAGGAGGCTGATGCTAACAAAATGACACAAAATGCTGATGTCATTACAGCTTATACATGGGAGACAGTTAGGCTGAGTCAATTTTAAATTTTTTATTTTTATAGGGATGGGGTCTTGCTCTTGCTCAGTCTGGTCTCAAACTCCTGAGCACAAGCGATCCTCTTGCCTTGGCCTCCCAGAGTGCTAGGATTACAAGCATGAGCCACTGCACCTGGCTGAGAGTTGATTTTTTAATTGAGGGTGTCCATTTTCTTGAGAATTGAATTGGAGAGTAAAGAATATTTGAAAGGATTTTGAAGGCATGCATTAGAAAATATGCTAAACTATTAATATATGAGTTAAAAGATTGAAAGTAGCAAGTATAATAAAGCCCAAGACTAGGTAACAAAGACAGGTTATAATAGTCAAAGCTCTTGTGGTCATTTCATTTCTGACCCTCACATTCTTCCAATTAATGAGGGTATTGGATTATATAATTTCTGGGGTCCATCCCAGTTCTAACTCTGAGTCTTTGAACTCTCTTCAGGCACTGAAGCCAAATTACTATCCATTATAACTCAAATTTTAATTTCATAGATCAGTAAAAATCAGGTATATACTGCCAAATGTTTTGGTCTTATCACAATAACTTGATTAAGATGCTACCTTTGTGTTCATGTTAACTCCATTAAATAAGATAAAAGCTTTCAGAACATTTGCACAATGACTGTCAATTTCAACAGTATGCATCAAAGTACCATATGTGCTAAGGGGGAGGAGCACTTGATGGGCTGCTATGTCAGCTGTAAATTGAGAACTGCTTGTTCTATGGCTTTTGCTGTTAAAAAAAATCTGCTGGCTTTTCATGTGTACTGTAAAATATATTCATGTCTGGGAGAGAACTTTTAAGAAACATTTTGTGTTTAATTTTTAAAAAATTATTTCTTTAATAAGAACTTACGAGAATGTAGATCAATCCACTGTGCTCTAGCTATCCAGTAGAACCAGTGATTAAATCCAAGTGTTTAGGCTTATGTGTGCATGCACATGATATAAATGGCATTTCTGGGCTTTTGGTGTAGTGATCTAATAATTACAATAGTCTAAACATTATTTGAATTCAATTCTTTAACATTTGTTAAGCATAGTATTGATAGTTCCTAATACAGATGTGAGCACAAAATGTCATTTTAATGACTCTGTTACCAGTACCAGTGATAGTTGTGAGAATTAGAAGCCAACAGGATTTCTTTCCTATGTTTGAGTCAGTGGAACTTAACCTTTCCCCAAACCACGGAATCTTATCTCTTATAAATGTACTGCTTTTAGCACCCATTCCCCTATGACAACCTCTAGTCTCTCAGCATACCGTTTTTTTCAGGTATCTCCAGGGAAGTGGTATGGTCCTTTGTTGCGTGTTTAAGGAGTTGCTGACCATTGTACTTACTAGCCTCTATGCCACAGCCTTTCATCATAAGTGCCCAAGAGCACTATAGAAGAAGGTCATGCCTGAAATGGGACAGTGTGGGCAGGTGCAGGAAGCAACATTATTTTTGTATCTTTGATGTGAAATCAACTCTGGAGGAGGCAGTTAGGGTCCTCAGTTACTAGTTTTGATTTATATTCAAGTGGATGCCAAAATAACAGTACTGTACTTTATAAGATCTAAGGTCCTCATGGCTTTCTCTTACCCAAGACTCTGGAGGGGGATCTGCTGGGCTAGACAATGGCTTGGGAGCAGAAGCTGGTATAAGGAGGGAATCTGACAACTGAAGCTAAAGGCCAGAGCTTCTGCCTTCTGTGTGTTTGGATTGGACTACTGCTCAGAGTGGTGCAATCTAGCTTTGCAAGTTAGGGAAGAAAACACATAATCAGCACTCCACCAATCACTAGGGCTCTCCATTGATGCCTGTCCTTTTGTAGTTACTGCATTGTAAGATCCTCAGGACAGGGAGGGAATATGCTTTATTCACACAGGTTGAGGCATCCTTAATGCAGAAATCCAAAATGCTCCATAATCTGAAACTTGAGCAACAGCGTAATACCACAAGTGGAAAATTGCACACCTGACCTCATTTTACATGTTGCAGTCAAAATGCAGGCACATAACACAAGTTCATTTGGCATCCCCAAGGAGGTTACTATACAGAGTACCTTTTGATTAAAACACAGCTTCATTGATGGAGACTGAAAGCCTGCCGTTATTCATTGTCATTGTTGTTTAATAGTGGATACAGGTATTCTGGTGATGGTACTGTACTGCTTAGTTACCCTGAATGCATTATTTTTCACTTATTAATGATATGTCATTTTTTTTTTTTTTTTTACTGTTACGTGTGAATAAGTATAAGAAAATGATGGCTTATCCATAGCATATAAATTCAGAGTCAGGAATGATGGTGATGCCAAACAACCACAGATTGTCCACATGGGTGGCTGAGATAGTGACACTTTTGCTTATGGTTAAATGTACACAAACTTTGTTTCATGCACAAAATTATTAAAAATATTTTATAAAATTACCTTCAGGCTATGTGTATAAGGTATATATGCAAAACAAAATGAATTTTCATGTTTAGACTTGGGTCCCATTCCCAACATATCTCATTATGTGTATGTAAATATTTCAAAATCTGAAGAAATCCAAATCTGAAACACTTCTGGTCTGAAGCATTTCAGGTAAGGAGTACTCAACCTGTATTTATATTCTGTCTGCCCCCTAACAACTCTATATCAGAACAATTAGGGAGGGCCATCTAAAAGTGTGAAGGGGTTCATTCTGGGGAGCTATAGTCTGAGAATTGCCATTCAAGCTTTTAGATTTTTTGTTAAAAATTATACAGAGTTATAATTATGTATTATAATTCTGTAAATATATTTATAAAATATACTATTTTACAAAAATATAAGTAGTAGTATAATGAGCCCCTATGTGTTTATCCATCCCTTCTTAAAAAGATTTTCCATCTCCTGTTGCCACCTGTTGATTTAAATGGGCCCCCTTTTCCCCTGTGGTCATAAGAATGCGTAATAGAATGTATCATTTTTATTTTTTTCTAACCCCAGCCAACTTCAGAATGTATAATTCTTTAATCTTCTGTATTGAGTGCACAACCTGCAGCGATTGGCCTTTGGTTATCATTTATGGTATTGGATAATATTCTGAGACTCATATAGCACGATCTTACACTATTCTCAGTAAATTCCTTTTTAGTCTTGATTACGTTTTTTTCTTTCACTGAGATGTCAATCCCCAGTCCTTAAGAATTATCTATTAGCAATCTGTTCTGAATAGGTCTTTTCTCTACCTAGCAAAAATATATGATTCTTGGTTAAACATCCTACTAAACTGGAGTAACTTTTGAGTATCACATAAGCCTTATGAGCTAACAAGTTGGAATGTTCTGTTTGTCTTAAATATGAGGATTATATATCAACCTTTGAAAGTATGAAGGAGAAATTTTAAATTTATTGAATGTACTCAGTAAGCTATTTTTTAAAGCTTATCTGTATTTTATTATTGATACAAGATTAATCCTGCTGCTGCTTTACCAGTTAGATCACAAGGTTACGTTTTTAATGTTCCTAAAACAGATGTACCAGAGTAACTCTACTGGATAGTAACTTCTACTACTGGAAAGTTAGTCACTGCATTTACAGAAATTAGGTGGCTCTTAAAGTTGCCATACTCCATTACAAAGGTACCAAAGAGATACCTTTGTGCCTCTGAAGCTGAACGCGAGCTATAATATTTGTCTTTGAGTCTAAATATTTGTAAAAGCAGAGAAACCCTCTAACTTTTGTATACTGAAGTATATGAGGTTTTAAAATATTTTTTAGACATGAATAAGAATATGTTGCTCCCATTCATTAACTCTAAAGCTGTGGTCCCCAGTCCCTGGGCTGTGCCCCAGTACCTGTCCGTGGCCTATTGGGAACTGGGCTGTGCATCACCCCCTGAGCTCTGCCTCCCTCTCCCCTCATCCGTGGAAAAATTGTCTTCTATGAAACTTAGGAACTGGGCTGCACAGCAGGAATAGAGTGGTGGGCAGCAAGTGAAGCTTCATCTGTATTTACAGCTGTTCCTCATTGCTGGCATCACTGCCTGAGCTCTGCCTCTTCCCCCAACTCCCTTCCGCCGTCTGGAAAAATTGTTTTCCGTGAAACCGGACCCTGGTGCCAAAAAGGTTGGGGACCGCTGCTCTAAAGGAAGAGACTCCTTTGTTAAAAATTTGACACATTTTTTTCACTTTATTTTCAAGCATGTTGGGAATAATTTTCACTCTTCTAGCTGCTTAAAGTGCCTATACAAGATGTAGGTTAGCTTTACCCTTAAACTTAAGGTATAAATCATAGACACCTTTTACATTTGCAATACAACAGTAGGCATTCTTGTTAAACTAGTTTGAGAAATTTGTTTTATTTTGTACAAGGTATAATCCCTCTGCACAGTGAACAAATATATTACAAATCTGTGGTTTAAAAAAGTATTGCCATTTCATAGTCTCATTTATGTTATTGTACAATAGTTGTGTTTCTTTTATTCATTTGAATTGTATGCACGTCACTTTATTTGGTTGAAAATTTAGTTTTTGAAAAATAATTGAACAGATCTAAGTTATCAATAAAATACACAGTATACATGTTTAGGCTGACCATGAACCTATTTGTGACAGTGTTAGGCAGAAGTTTCTAACAGTTGCTTTGTAAGATTAAAATGTCTTTTACTGGTAACTCTTAGATAATGTGAAGGCAGATATTGTCACTGTAGATTGATCACACCCTCTGCCTTTCCCTTCTCTGTATTGCCTAGTTTGAGTTGTATTACATTTCTTTTAAAAATCCATAGGATGCTAGAGCTGAAGGGTTGTTAGAGCTCCCTTCCCACTCTGCTTCTCTTATCTTCTTTTAAATACATGGGGGGTTGTGGGGAAAACAGCCCAGAGAGGGCAATTAACTTGACCAGAAACACTGTAATCTCTTGATTCAGTGCCCTAGCCGTTCCACCTCTTGCTGAATACTTTTGCTCAGAGGATAGCTGTCAAAAGAGAGGTGAAACTTGAAACTTGAGTGATGCTGCTTGTTCGCAGTTTGCCTGGTAGCAGTTATTGTACATGCAGGATAAGGGAAGAAGATAAAAACCTGGGATTGAGATGAAGTTTCTCCTTGCTGATCTGACTTCATCATGCTTCTTCATCCTTGCTTCACAAAGATAAGTGGGCACTTGCTGCCCCGAAATACTGAGGTAAGTCTCTTACCTATATTTCTTTCTACATATGTATGAGGAATATTTACTTGGGTCTACAAAGTAATTTCCTAGTATTTATATTTTAATAAGGCTTTTTTGGAAAGTAAATTTATGGTTGCTGGTCACTTGCTCCCATGCACACATGCAGCATTCATGTAAGTATGATATATTTTTCTCTAACAATAAAATTTGCTTATGCCTTGAGTAAAATGGCGGAGAGAGAATTTACTCATTTATTTTCTTGCTTTTTCTAGTTATTGCCCAAACTAATGGGTTTCATGGCAGACTTCCAATTTGTATTAAGGATTTCAGAATTCCCATACTTCATATAGCAGTATTCCAGCTTTGCAGTCATTTAGTTCCTCTTCTGTATACCTTTTTGGAAGTGTTTTTTGCTGGCTGGACTGTATTAGAGAATGGAGTTTTACAGGGGTGGCCATTAGCTTTGTAGGTTTGCCCTTTTTGTTTTTAATTCTTGTGAGGTCCTCTTTAGGGATTGGGAGCTGGCTCCATTTTGACTCGTCTGAGCCTCAGTTTACCTATGTTCATCAGTAGTGGAATCTGGAGCATTGGCTCGTTGTAATACATATTTGGTTGTCTCAGGAAGTGGTGGTTTGAAGGTAGAAGCACTTCATATCCTCATGCTGCTTACTATAAAGTTTTTATATCCTGTTATAGCAGCTGGTTACAGTCCATTCTTTCTTTGATCATTTCATTTAAAAAGCATTCCATCAAAAAGCATGATACACTTTGAGCAGTGTAAATTTGCTATATCCACATTTGTCTAGTTTCTTCTACACTTTTAGGTCCATACTACATCAAGTTCAAGATTTATGAAGAATTGCTTGAATGCAAGTACTCTTCCGAGTCAGGGGATGCCAACCAAATAAATTGGGGAGGCCAAATAGCCATTTTTAGGGACACTTAATTCTTACCATTCTATGGCTGCTTGCTTAAAGCATCATCTTAGAGCTCCGTTTCACATGGAATAACTCAGGTGTTGGATAGACTGAGGAGATGTGACAAGGCCAAGACTGACTTGCATTATTCTTGAACTTTGAATTGGCAAAATTTTCTAAAGCTACCCTAGAAATTACTGTGGTAGACTGAAAGAGACTGCTGGGCTTTGGAAATGTCTTTTTTTTTTTTTTTTTTTTTCAATTTGCTGTCATTTTATGGGGCAAAAGAGAGAGAGTTAATCTGTATTTATTAAAGTCTTGTTTTTAAAAATGTAAGTTGTCAGCATTAAACTATATACTAAACTCTATAAACTTGGCTGTTGTAATTTGATGGACCAGACATATTATACAGGTACTTTAGGATTGATATCACAACAGTTCATGTCTATGTACCAGTTATCTTCAGTAATAAAAACAGATGGTGGTAACAGCAACCAAAAGTACATACACATCTCAGGTCCTTTAAAGTAATCCTCTCCCCTCCCAGGTTTGCAAAACCTACATGCTTTGTAAGCATTGTGTTTCAAATTTTAAAAAAAGATAGATATTTTAACTATATTTAGCTGATGTTGATGAATAGCTTTATCTTAAAATGTTTTAAAAATCATATAATCCAGGGCATTTGGGAATGGGGATGGGTGATAGGACTTTGTGACTTTGTGAGCAGAATTCCTTTAACAATTACCCCAGTCCCACTTGGAATCTCTTCGTTAGTTCCAGGTGAACATAATAACTAACATGCAGCTGGAGATAATCTGTACCGTTATTTCAAGTCAAGGGATTGTCTTCTTTCAGAGAGTCAGAGAATATTCAGCAGAGCACGCTGCAAGAGAGAAGCTTATCCCTTTTAACACTGCTTGTCCTGGGAGGGCCCATTGGCAGGGCTCTGTCTTACTGGGAGGAGGTCATAATGACCAGGAATATGGCTGTTCCTAGGTAGGTCGTATGGATTCTGGATATAGCTGGAGTTATGACCGCGGCCTTCTTGGACCACGCTGACTGTGGGCTCTAAGGAATATAGTGAAAAATGAGTTCAGAGAACAGATTAGCTTTGGTTGCCTTGTTGGAGGGGAAGAGAGTTCTATTTAACTTGGGGGAGAAGAGCTAACTGGGCATTTATAAATCTATGACAAATGTATGCGGGTTAGGACTGAGGCTTGCTTAGGAGATGGAATAAGTGAATATGCTGTCGACATCCCAACCACTGGTCAACACCAAGAGATTCAAAATATCCTAGAGGCTCTTATCAATGAGGGACATGGTTTAAACTGGGAGAAGGTAGAAGAAAGGTGATTTAGAAACTTGTAAATGTCAGTTCTGATTGCTTTCTTTTTAAAACTGGGATTTGTATTAATCAGGTGAAGTGTGTGTGTGTACACCCATCCATTCCCCAACCCCAGTATTTATTTCATATTAGTCCTAGTGTTTTTAAAGCAGAGTTGGCACAAGAATTTGACTTCCTGCACTAGAGAAGAGGGCAGTCTTAGGAAAGGTAGTTCACCTTGGATTCCTTAAAAAGCAACAAAAGTGTGTGTTGTTGAGACAGGGTGAGTGGAGAGGGCTTGTTTTTACTTCAGATGCTGTACTATTGCCTTGATTTCACTGAGTTATTTATTTGAGACACCTACCAACTTCATATATATTTTTATTAGATGTCGACAAGGATGGCACATCTGTGTACGGAGACCCCCTGTGCACAGGCGACTTCATTTCTACATAGCTGCTCTCTGGAAGCTTGCAGGTGAGGATGGGTGGGTCCTTAATTGTTGCGTAAGGGTTTTCACTGCTATTCAAGGAACAAGTACTAGAACTGCACACGGATTCTTTCATGTAATCTGTAAGGCAAGAGAGATTTCTTAGGACAAGCAAGGACATAAGTCTTCATGTAAATACCAGAAGCAGACTGCAGTTGAGTTTATGTGCCTTCAGGATCCTTGGGCTAGAAAAGCCTATGATATTCCAAGATTTATTTACTTATTAAGTGTGTTGAAGGAGTGCTTTCCAGGTAGGCAGACTTCTTTTTCCAAAGAAACTTGTTTTTTGGAGGATAGGAACATTCTTGTTTTGAGTAGTAGTCAGGTATTTTTTCAAGATATCATAATATGCTTTCACATCTGTTATTTCTTACAAAATTCAGCAAGGATAGTTGATAGTTTGCATTTTATGGGAGGAAGGCCCGGAGAAATGAAGTAACTTAGCTAAAGTCACACAGCTAGTAAATGACAGTGCCAAGACTTGAATCCATGCCTTGGTACTCCTTGGCCTGTGCATTTTGTGTGTGTGTGTGTGTGAAATTATTCTTGATTCTTTTTGATGACTGAGAAACTTAAGCTGAGAAGTAGGCATGTGTGTTTTAATGCGCATGTCAGCAATTTGGCAACCTTTAAAATGCATACCAGTATCCCTGCCCTCCAGGAGTTCATGATCAGAGTAGGGCAGACTAAAGTGTAATAGAGGTGTAAAAGGCACCTCAGTCTCAAGCCAGCCTTTGGAAAGTTCCTGTTTTCTAGCAAATCTGCAGTGTAACTTCTGGGGTTGCTTACTCCAGTTCTCATGAGTGCTAACTGAAACCTGTTTCAGCAGTATCTTTCTCTGATACTACAACTCATGCTTCCTCTCCTGCCACCTCTCAGTTGCATCATCCCCAAGACTTCAGGGTACAAAGGGATGTAAACTGGTTACCAAATATGAAATGAGGTAACTACCTCCACTGGAGGAAGAAAGGTCCCTTAGTGACTGGGAGTCACAGAAGGAAAGAGGACTCCTTTTTCAACCTCTACACCATTCACCTTTTGGGGAAGATCACTGCCTCCTGCAGATGGTACCAACTGAGGCCAGAGTTCCCTGGAAAAAGCAATAAACTCTGTGTAATCTGGCAGCTCTAACCCTTATCTGTGATACACTGCCTGATAGGGAGTCTAGAAACAAGCACTGAGTTGCAGGGGCTTAATAGTCAAGTGTGATCTAAGAGACCCCTCAGCTCTAAATTTTTGTGAAAGGTAGCAAGTGGTGAAATTCTTGGATGATCTGTCACTAGAAACACCACAGTTTACATTTTGGACTGCTATTTGTCTATGTTTTCTGCCTCCAACTTGTGAGATTAATGAAACTTTTAAAAAGTGAAGGTGATAATTGTAACTCAAGGGGTGACTTGGAGTGTTCTGCTCTCAGTTACCTGGGGCAACTGAGACCAGAACACTCCGTGTGGCTCAAGTGGCTGAGATGTGTGCTACCACAAGTAGTCTTTCCTCCCATAACAGGTAACCAGTTGGGAGGTGATTTACTTTTCTATTAATGTAGAAGTCCGTTCCGTTGTTGTTTCAGCAGGTAATAGTTCCTCAGTCTTGTATAAAAGTACATTCACCCATTACTTCCTTCAACTGTTCACAACCCTCTGTGATGTAGGTAGAGCAATAATTATTATCCCCACCCCCCTTTGTGCCTATGAGGAAATCAAGACTTAGAGTGGGGAATTTACTTCCTCTTGGGGTCACACTGCTTATCAGCCGCAGAGCAAGCTCTAGAACACAACTCAGAGCACTTTCCATCACAACTTAGCCCACAAGTAGAGAGGGATGTTGGCTTTGGTCTGGTCTTAGATTGTGGCCTCTTTATAATGTATGACCCTAGAAACGAGGAGGAAACATTCTTGCTGTGCAATGAAGAGTCTCAGCCAGTTCCAGCAGGGGCTAAAAGGAAGCTAGCTAGGCCAGCTGCCGGTTGAGGCTCACATGGGAAAAAGTGGTTTTGGGTTTAGACTGTGACCTGCCCAAGCCAGGTAAGTTTCCCTCTCAGTGAATACTTTGTTTCTTTTTGTCTTTTTTTTTTTAAATAATTTTTACTCGTACTTTTTTTTTTTTTATTGTGTTTAACAATTTCAATGCAATGATGTTTCTTAGTACAAGAGAATGGTGCTAAATCCAAGAACCCCAATATGGTCCATCTGTACCAATTTGGGTTCTCTGAACTCACCAGCCAAGAAGTAAGGCAGTATGGCTTAGAGCTTCTTGTTTGGAAGCTGAGGATGAGTTTTACTTAAAAAGAAAAAAAAAAAAAAAAAAGGCCATCACAGCTGTCTCAGTCGCATATTCTCTAAAACTTGAGGAATAGTGATAGTTTACTTTGTGTAGCACTTAGAGTCCTCCTTCCAATTAGGTCATTTGAAACTTGTTACATAGGTGTAGGGGGCTGGGTAGAAAGGACCATTATTACTATTTTATAAATGAGGAAACTGAAGCCCAGAAAGTTGGCTAGTATAATGCCTAATGTTAGTAGTTCAGTTAGGACTCAGCCCCTGGCTTCTCATGACACCCAATGAAGATGTTTTTCCCTCACTACATCTTACCCGGTGCTCCTGTTCTTAATCTCTAAGTGCAAACTATATCTTCAGCATCTTCACTTTACCCTTAACAAGGAATACCTTTTATCTGTGGGGCCAAGCCCTGCTGAGAGAAAAAGGCTGAGCCCTAAGTCTTTTGTGAATATCCATGAATGATTCAGTTATATCAGTGGGAGAGCCTTGAAGCTCCAGCTCAATGCCTCAAAGAGCCTCAGTCAGTCAATAGTGCCCCTCTTCTCATTTTCACCAGAAAGATCAGGGCTGCTTTCAAGTTTTCTGGAATAAATTGTTTGTTTTGGAGCAAGGGATGTACCTAAATGGATAAAAGAGAAATTGGGATCTGGGGGGAAGGGATGAGGCTCAGGGAGAAGCATCTTCCATACAGTGGCCGTTTAGGGGCCAAACCTAAAGGCAGAGAATGAAAAAATGGCTCCCAGAGTGTTAATGCAGCTAGTGGCAGGGGGTGCGGCAGGGGCTAGGGCATTGGCTGGGGGAAGGACCTCCCCAAACTGTTTCTGTCCATGTGCTGGCCACCAATTGAGTCTCTACTGTTAATTTTGTCTGGTGCTTTTGTGGGAAATATTTGGATTGTAGTTACTATGAGGCAGAGGGTCCCAGCCCCCTCTTGTTCTCTAAGCCCTGGACTTGAAAAAAAAAATCTTTTTTTTTTCTGTTTTTTTTTTTGTTGTTGTTGTTATCAGTGGGGTGTGTGTGTGTGTGTGTATACACATATATGTTGGGTGTTGAGGGAGGGTGTTGAATTATGAACTAATGTAGGTCCCATTCTACTAGGAACTAGAGGGATGGGGAAGGGCAAGGCAAGCTGGAAAACTCTATTTCAGGAAGCCACTCTCTTCTCCAGCTGAGTCATCTACCTGAGGGACGCCTGGGTAAGGGGAAGAAAAACCTGCTGCTCTTAGATACTTCCTCATCCTTTTACAACCCCACCTCCACCCGTCCCAGCCCTCAGGGCATTTTACAAAGAAAAAGGAAGCTTCAACATAGCTACCCAAGCTCTGGGAGTCACTCCTCCAAGGCTTGTAATTAGCGACAGGATTGAAGGCTTAGTCCTGTAATGCCCTGACATTTGCTCTCATCTGGTTCTTACCTTCCCAGTCATACAAGGTCATAGACTATCAGAGACAGAAGTGGCTTCTGAAATGACTAAACATCTTCATTTTATAAAGGAAGCACCAAGTCCAGATAGGAAATGCCTTCCGAGGCCACCTTGTGAGTGGATCTGAACCTACCCTGGCCTCTAGGTTAATGCTAACATTCAGTTAAGGCCCAGTTTACTTAACTGTTTGAAAAAACCCAGGTACTAAACATGCATCTCTCTTTCTTGGCCTACCACTAGTTTTTTACATTATTATTATTATTTTTTTAATTGAGGCAGTCTTGCTATGTTGCCCAGGCTGGACTCGAACTCCTGGGCTCAAGCGATCCTCCTGCCACAGACACATGAGTAGCAGGGAATATAGGCATGTGCCACTGTGGCCTGGGCTCTCTTGCTACTGTATTTTTTTTTTTTTTTTGAGACAGAGTCTCACTCTGTTTCCTGGGCTAGAGTGAGTGCCATGGTGTCAGCCTAGCTCACAGCAACCTCAAACTCCTGGGCTCAAGTGATCCTCTTGCCTTAGCCTCCCGGGGTAGCTGGGACTACAGGCATGCGCCAATAGGCGCGGCTAATTTTTTCTATGTATTTTTGGTTGTCCTGCTAATGTCTTTCTATTTTTAGTAGAGACGGGGGTCTCACTCTTGCTCAGGCTGGTCTCTAACTCCTGACCTTGAGTGATCCGCCTGCCTCAGCCTCCCAGAGTGCTAGGATTACAGGCGTGAGCCACGACTCACGGTCTCTTGCTACTGTTAATAGAAGGCCACACTACCTTTTCTTTTCCTGGGCTGTAATTTAGCATCCTTCTCTTGATTGAGAGACAAGCATATATAGGTCTCTAGAGGAAGGAGGAGGTCTCAGGGCCAGGAGAACACTGGCTGAATAAACGAATTTTCAGAATGTCAGTGGGCTCCTACCTAAGAACCCGAGGTTACTGCAAGGAGAGACGTGGAGGTTGGATATCAGGGAGCACAGTGGTGGGGAAAGCGGCAGCAACAGTGAGCTCAAGGATTCCACGATCATAAAGGTGATGAGAGTAGTAGGGAGGATTTCTTCCATAGCGTTTTGAGATGCCTGACTGGCAAAGAATTATACAAGAAGTAATTTGTTGCACAACAATTGTCCTGAGTGGGAAAAGGGGAAACACAAAGGTGTTGAGCAGCCTAAGTCTCACTTAACCTCCAGGATGACAGCGAGTGGAGTTCTTCAGTAAGTAACAGGGGAAAGACCAGACACTGACTGAATTAAGACTTTTAGAATGTCAGAGCTGGAAAAGGCCTTAGAGATGGTGCTAGTACAACCCTGTCCTTTTGTAGAGGAAGTCAAGACCCAGGAAACAATGCTGTGATCTAATTGGCACCACAAAGCAAGAACCAGGACTAGAACCCTAATCTCTCAACTCCTAGGCCAGGGGTTTTCCCCATTCAGTTCAGAGAACACTTAGACTCTTAATTCATAGTGGGTTTGGTTTGGCCCAGTAGTTTTAGGAAGTCATTTCATTTGTGGTACAAACTAGTTTATTAAACGTTTATTTGGGAGTTTAGCCAACAAGTGGGATTTATTCCATGTCTTTGGTACTGCTGTACAGTTCTGAACTGAGACATTACATTTTCCTCTTTTTGAAGTCTTTTGTTCCGATGTGTTATTCCCTAACACCTGCTGGTACATTTGTCTACACAGCTCTCTTCTCATTTAAAGGATGACTATAGCCAGAGTAGTGAAATAAAATCTGGCTGCCTGCCTGCTAAGACCTTCCCTGCACTCAGAGGTCAGATATGAGATCCCATACCAGAGGAATGAAATGACGCTGAGGCAGAGACACAGCTTCCCTTAGCTTTGGTTTACATTTATGGTTGTGAATACGAAAGTAACCACCCGTATAACAGTGCACAGGACAACACAGTGCACAGGGAAGTTTTGTGCTCAGACACTCAGGTTCTGGGCCTGGCTGAGCTTGTTCATGCTTGAGTCACGAATAGTCTCAGAGCTGGAAAGGCCCTTAGAGATCTTTCTGCCCAATCCCCATACTTCTGAGAAAGAAACAGGTCCTAGGTAACAATCATGAGATGGTAGAGCTGTCCTTTCTGTTTTCAGCATCACCTCCTATAATGATGCTCGCCTCCACTTGGGTGGTTTAAGTAAAAACTCACAGAAAATTGCCAGAATAATGCTCCCAAGGGGGTCATCCATGTCTATTGGGAGGCTGAGGATGACCTGTCTTCAGACAGTTCTCTTGGGCTTTGTATATCCTAACGAATGCCGATGGTGACTCACAGTTATTGTTCGCTGGCTTGGAACATAATACTCACCACCATCCCCTGCCCTTAGCCAAAACCACTTTTTTTTTTTTTTTTTTAATTTTAAGTGACAGGATCTTAACTCTGTTGCCTAGGCTGGAGTACAGTGGTCAATCATAGCCTCTAACTCCTGGCTAAATTGATGCTCCTACATCAGCCTCTCAAGTGTCGGGACCATAGGCGTGTGCTGCCATGACCAGCTAATTTTTTAAAAAGTGTTTTTTGTAGAGGTGGGGTCTTACTATGTTGCCCAGGCTGGACTTGAACTCCTGGCCTCAAGCAGTCTCCTACCTGGGCCTCCCAAAATGGTGGGATTATAGGAGTGAGCCACCATGCCTGGCCTCACCTCACTTCTAAAGACCATCTCTCTAAGGGCTAAGACAACCAGCTGTCCTTGGTTAGGAAATGGTTGTGTCTTGGGTGTATTTAAGGCTAAGTCTGAAAGACCAGAACAACAATCAGGGAAATCTGGGTCCGTCTAAGTGGTTTCCAAATGATAGTTGGGTAATAAGCTACATAAGGATACTCTGAGGTACTTGTCACAATTGCAGATTCCAGGGCCCCACTCTAGATATGTTGCATCAGAATCTTGAGGAGACTGGGTGTGAACATCTGTATTTTTAACAAGCTTTCCAGGTGATCCTGGTCCACAGTTAGATTTAGAACATCCATTGAGACCTTTTCCATCAGTTGTCTTTCAGTTGTCTTTAACTCTTTTTAATAGACCTTAGAGATGAGAGGATAGGCCCATTACATTAGTACAACCTTTACGATATGCAGAAATAACTTCCCATCTGTGATTTTATTGGATATTCATGATAATCTTATTAGACAGTAGGACAGGCATTAGACAATAGGACAGGCATATCCAAACTTCCCAGATGAGGAAACTGAGCCCTGGAGAGCTCAGTCTAGGGTCATAGTTAATAAGTGACAGAGTTCCAAAGCCCCTTATTTCACATATTCTGGAATTTAAACCTAGGGCCTAAGCTCAGGGGTAGGACCTGAACTTTCCTCTTGGGTTTTACCTGCAGATTTGCTAGAGGGATGATCCGGCTTGCAGATCCCATGTGTTAGGGGTTTGTCCTGGCTTCTCTGCTCTTGGAGGCAGAGATCACTTGAAGGTAGAGTGCCATACAATATAACACTGGGTATCATTTTCATTCCTTGTGCCCCAGAAAGCCAGCAGGTGCAGGGTGGCATTCTTCGCCAGCGCAACGACAGGAGGCCTCTGGGGCAGGTAGATTGACTTTATTTCAGATTTTATAATCAATTTAGCTTGTACTAATTGGCTGGATAATGACGTTCTACATTTCCGAAGACATTTAGTTGGCATCTATAAAAAACCCACAAGTGTTTGCTAAGCAGGTGCAACTGAAATCAAGATGAATTCATTAATATAATGATTGTTCCTCCTGGGCACTGCTGCCCAGCATCCTCAGGCTCTGTGGTCTTTTAACTTTTTGTAGGGGGTGGGTATGCAGTTTCTTTTAGGTAGAATTCCTGGACATTTCAGATCTGCACTCGTTATCTTGCTAAGCCCTTTGTAATAAGACATCAGGATTGGATACTCTACCTTTGAAGCCTTTGTCCATAATGTATGTGTTCTGACGTCTATCCATTCCACAAGCACCTGTGTAAAAATAACATGAGGAAGAAAATTTGGGGGCGAAATTTACTTGGACTGCTCATGTTCTTGCTTTTTAAAATTGCTTTTCCCCCCTTTCTTCACTACCCAGAAAACAGTTGCTTATTGCTAGAAAATTATTCTTGGCTTAATCTACGCTAAATTGTTTTGAGCATACAGGAATTCATTTTTTTCCCCTTGATATGGCTTTTTAAATATATTTTTGTACATATATCTTTCATTTTTTTATTTCAGCATATTATGAGGGTACGAATGTTTAGGTTATGTATGTTGCCTTGCCCTCCGCCCCCATACAGGAATTCTTAAAAGGCTCATCATAAGCATGAAGATGAGCTACAGCGCCCCCTGGCATGTTTGGCACCCTTTTCCCTTTAACCTTTAACCTAGGAGAATGTCTTTCAGGAAGTAATAAAAGGCAGTTTTGACCTACAGGTGCTGTAGGTGAAGTTCTAGGTTCCAAAGGTATAGGATAAGGAATGAAGCAGAATCAGATTCTGCTTCAGAATCTTAGAAGCAGATTCCTAGATCGAGGGGAGGCTGTATGCCAACCCAAATCCCAGTTCTGTTCAGTTTTGGAGTAGGTCTGGGAACAGTATTTTCTACCTCTCTCAGCGCTGGTCCTGCCTGTCTGCTCTTGGATCCCAGGCTCATCTGAGGGGAGCCAGAGAGGTAGACAGATAGCTGAGCTTCTCGATTAGTCATCTTTATAGGATGTACAGACATACCCATCTATAGCCAGCTTTCTCAGTTACCCATTCTCTTGGGTGGACTATTTGCATATAAGTGAGAGATCTCTTCAAAAAGCATTACCAGTGTTTTTCAGCCCCAAGGATTTCTTTCTCCCTTTTGGCTGTCGTTTTTTGCCCTAGGCTCCCATAATGTATGGTCCTGAGCCCCCAGCCAGAAGCAGGACATAAAGCTTCAGGGACCAAGCTCAGGTTCTTAGCTGGTGATCCCAGAAAAGAAATTGCCTGGTATTTCCAGGATTGGGACAATAATAATGCCTCTGGCTCAAAGTCAAGGCCGTTTTCTTTTTCAGCTTTTAAGCGAGGATACAATACCAGGCAAGGCATGCATACAGTGCTTACTAAAATATGAGTTTGACTCCACTTGACTCTCCCCAGTTTCTGACACTGAAGACCAACCCGTGGCTGTTTAGACATTTCTCTATTCCTCCTCTACATAGCGTTCCCAAGTTGAATTTGAAGGCGTCTACTCCTATCTGCCTGCCTTCTACACCTTATTGAGTGGTATGGCAGAACAAGGCCTAAGTTGTTTTTCAAGTTTACTATTCGTCTAAAAGGCCTATAGGTACCTGTGCCCTTCAGAAACATGACTGCAACAGTTGATATGCTGGCGTCAGTTCAGCAGTTTATAGACAAGGGCTTCCCTTGCCCTCCCTGAGGGAAGGAGACAAGGCTGTTAACTTTTCCTCCTTTTTACAGAATAAGAAATAGGCCCAAAGAGCTGTAGTGAATTGTCTAATACCATAACAGCCAGTAAGAAGTTGGATTGCAACTAGAACCCAGATCTCCCCAAGTATTCTTTCCCACTGGACACCAGCCTGCCTGGGTATAGGCAAAAGAATGATAGCGCGTGGTGCTCTGGCCACACTGATTGAAGAGTGAGATCTCTAAAGCAGGGAGAAATCAGGCCTGAGCCCAGAGGATGTTCCCATGTGGAAAGAGATACAGGGTAGGGTATGGGGAGGCTGTGTGTGTTCGGGGGCTGACTAAGAGAGATTATAGTTGGTGGGGTTATTACATGCCTTGGATACTGTCCAGGAGACCCAGAGCCAAGAACATAGCCACCTGAGTACAGGCCCAGGGTCCATGCAGCCCATGCCTGCTCAATGGGCGGATAAATTCAGAAACTTCAGTTTCCCTAGTGCTTCTGGACCTGGGGACCTGTAGGGGTTGGTAGAGCTGTTCAGTTTCTCTTTCTAGAAGCCAGCTAGAGCCTCAGCTAAGGCCCTGCCCCAGGGTGCCTTAGAGGAGCCACTTCGCAGGGGTGCCATATTCTCCATTCATTGCACTTATTCCTATGACACCTACCTCTGTAACTCCTATCCCCTGCTCCCATTTCAGGACTTACTTTCCAAGTTTCCTTTTTGTATCTCTCCCAAGCCACCAGGGTTGAGCTCAATGCATGAGTACAGAGGATATTGGTTGATACATTCTGCCCCAGCCTCTCCAGATCCCTCCTTGACAACCCTACCCAGTAATCTGGGAAAGCTTAGCTTGGGCCAACACTGGGTCTAGAGTCTATCTCCGGGGGACACTGGGATTTTTAGCCAGAGAGCCAACTCCCTGTGATCCATACCAACAGGGCTTAGAGAACCCCAAAGGTGCCACCATCCCCAAGTCATTTCTCTGTGGTTTTGGGTTGTATTTTGTGGTCTGGAGGGAGTGCAGTTAGTTATATTGTTTCTCCTCCACTTTGAGCAGCCCCAGTTTGTCCACATCCACTGACCACTATGGGGACAGAAAGGATGAGAAGGCTCCAGAAAGTTCCCTTCTTTCGATTGGGCTGGTAGACTATGTGGGGAGGGGGGAGGGCTCGCCAGGGAGAGTTCTGGGGCCATGGGGGGTGGGCAGGTGCTAGGTTTGGTCTGGTATGAGGGGCTAGGGGTAGGGCTGAGGGTCTGACCTGGTGAGTGTGGTTCAGCGGGGTGGCTGAGGTGTCTAAGTTCAATGTAGAAGTCCTCGGGCGGGTACCTGGCCTCCAGGGCACTGATCTGGAAATGGGAGTCTAGTGAGAGGAATGACAGGGAGGAGCCATTATTCCCAGGGCCCTGGTATGACAGGGGAAGGGGTTGGGAAGTATATGAGTGGGCAAGGGTTAGGATGGGCAGGCTGAAAAGACTCAAGACCTCTACTGTAGCATCCAAAGGGGCCAGGGGGATTTGCTAGAGCTGCCTTGTTTTCCCTTTCCCTCCACTCCCACCTCCGCAAGAGTTGGTACTCACCAGGGAGGGGACAGGGAAGCAGCCCGTGAAAGGGGCACCTTGGTAGGACCTGGATCAGGCAGGGGTCCCTTTCCCAGATGGCGAGTACGCCTTTTGCTTCCCTCAGATCCCTATGTCCAGGCCCCTAGCTGTCTCCCTTGTGGTCCCTGGGCCATAGCCCCCACCTCCCTATCCCCTGATATAGAAATGAAGGAGGTCTGGGGCTTCATTTTCTTATGAGAGCCAAAATAGGGGCTTGAGTTTCCTCCCCACATCCCTTCTCCCTGTGAGGGAACCATGCCCAGGACTCGTAACTTTCTCCCTTAGAGCTGGGACAGGGTCCTTCTCAATATGGGAGAAGGAGAATAGGGTGGGGCATGATGGTGGAGACCAGACTCAAACTGCTACTGACCTAACACGTTCACATAGCTGTAGGGGGTCCAGCCTGCTGTGTCTCTGTCAAGGGACTTGTTACTGAGCTGTTTGAAGAGCAGGAGAGCCAGTTAATACACGGTGTCCCTCCCCAGCCTCAGTGCACCCACCCCTGTCATGATCCTGATCCACCTGAGTCTTGGACCACTGAGGGAAAGGGTGAGCTAGATGTTCCATGACAGGCCACTATGGTGTGGTTGAGGCCAGTGGGAACAGAACACACCCCAGTCAACTGTAAGGCTGAGGTGTAGGGTTCCCAGGGCCCCTACAGGGGGCAGGAGGAGGGCCTCCCAAGAACTGGCTTAACCAAGCTGACCCTGCCATGGGAAGCAGATCAGCTGGGTGGGGCTGAACTTCAGAAGCTGGGAGCTCTGGGAGTGCCCTCATGTCTCAGCTGCCACATGAGGGCACCTCCAATATAGAGGGAGGTGCTGAGGCTGCCTGCAATATCACTGTCACCTCTGCCACCTGACTCCATTTCCTGTGACCAAGGGAAAGCCTAAGGGCAGGGTGTCTCAAGGCATATGGTACAGTCCTCCTCCTTCCTGCATTCTCAAAGCTGTCTTTCATATGAAGTACAGGTGGTCATTTCACAGATGCGACCTGAGTCCTGGCGTGTGGGCCTTGCTCATGGACACAAGGATTCGGTGGTAGGTTGGGTGTAGAACTCAGGTCTTAACTCCCAGTTCCATGTCCTTTCCGTGTCCTCACAGCTGCCTGCCTCTGTTACATATGCCCTACCTGCCAGAGTGAGGGGTCCTTGACCATGCAGATCCACTCTGGGCCTGCGGAGACATGACCCAGAGGGTCACCAAGTGGGCTACGGTGCAGTAACTGGCCTCTCACTGAAAGAGGGTGGAGGCTAAGAGTGGCCTTTGGGGTGTTGGCTTGACCGTGGTTGTCCTCATAGCATCTGTTACTGTGGGGTTCAGGCTGCAGTGCCCCCAGATCTGTGGGCTGATGGTCATTCTCCATGGGGCGAGCAGGGAAGAAAGGATTCTCAGAGCTCTGGAGCAGAAGCCTGGCGTACGAACACTGTGTTACTGGCCCAGGATGGATGTTACAGGAAGCCAGGAGTCCTGGGATTCCTTCCCCGAGCCCCAGGGGCTCTGCCGTCGTGTGTTTGTGGGCATGTACACAGGTGGGCAACATGAGCCCTTCATACCTCATCCTTAGGACTGGAATCTCCCTGCCTAGTGTTCGACCTGGGGGCTCACTACACATTATCTACACGTGTGCTGAGACTTCCCTGCCCAAGGGCCTGTGACTGTAAGAAGATATCTTGCCATCAGCCAGGGTTATGCTGGAAGCTGCCAGGGAAGGCCCTGTCCAGGAGTGTGCATAGCTGCCCTGGAAGACCTGAAAACTCACTGTCTGCAGCTGAAGTTGGGGTTTCCCATCCCTTGTGTCAGTTCAGATTGTAAAAATGGTTATGGGTAGGGACTGATGACATGTGGTCTATCGTGTACATGTCCAGATACAAGAGACACTGGGTGGTTACCTGAGCAATAGTTACTTACTCTATAATGTGCTAGTTGCATACATTGTGTTGGTAACATACTGCAGTGATTTGTGGTAGGCGGTATAGTGTTTTGATTACATGTTGACATGTGGCAAAATTAACTATTCTGTTATGTGACAAGAAGGCTACACATGATTACATGACTTAGTACCAGTTGGTTACACACAGGGTACAGGGGTCATACTGAGCAATACTGTGGTTTGTTTACAAGTGATGCCTACCAGTTACATGGCACTTGGCCTCCTGTAACGTTCTGGTTCCATTACATGCTTTACAGAGTGTTTACATATACCATGGATCACAGGACTGCTCTTAATGTATTAGTGGTTGGTTCCACAGGGACCCTTCATGGGGGGTGCAGTTCCTTCCTAGGCAGAGGTGAGGGCTAATGAAAGGATGGTGGATGGGGGCTGGGGAGTCAGGGGCCCGGTACCTTGGTGGGGCTGTTCCTGTCCAGAGTGCTGGCCTGGCTGCTGGCAGGCCCCCCGCATGCCAGTGCGTGGTAGCTGGAATTGGAAAAGTACTGGGCATGGCTGCTACTTTGAGACAAATCTGGGAAGAGAACAAGGTGCCACATACCATCATATCCCTGCCCCTGGCATGAAATACCCCCAAAACTAACACTTGGGCTGGGTAGCCTTGAGAGAGACAGGCAAGATACCCCATCTCTGTGAGCTTTCTGGCATCCACTAGCCCTATAGAAACCTGGAGAGCCTGGCTTGCTCTTTCCCTTATGCTGGCCCTCCCTGCGGCATGCAGGGTGCAGGTGAGGCTTGCAGTGAAGAGGGTGGCACCCTCAGCTGCAGCCTGGAGGAGGCGTGTTTGGTTTGGTAGCCTCGCATGTCCCAGTTGCTGTTTAGGGCTGGCCCTCTCCTGCTTCCCCCTAGGGTCAGATCCTGGTAATGAGTTCATAAAGAGAACACCACTCTTGGCTGAGCCCTTCCCCTCCTGAAGACTCCAGGACCTCTCCACAGGGCTGGGCAATACCAGAGGAAGGGCATAGGCAAAGCAAGACAGTGTTCTCAGTATAGCCATGGAAGAAAATCCCCAAATATCCTCTGTGGGCTTGGGATTTCATCAGAGATGCCTGCTTTGGCTGAAGCCCCAGGGGGCACACAGGCCAGGAGGTCTTTGAAGGCAGGGTCTGCCCCTGGGCTGCCTCTGTGCATCCTGTAGCACCTAGCATGGAGCTGGGCATACGGTGGGCAATACTAGCAGAAATGGGCTGAAGTGATCTGGGTTTTCTAAGCACAAAGTACAGGAGGCTGCAGATCAGCCATGAGCCGGCTGGAGAAAGCCATCATCCTCATGCTCACACAAACAGGCCCAGGCCTATGGGCAATTTCAGAGCATTTCGGCCTCTATTGTTTAGCTAAATATGAAGCAAAAAAACCTTTCTTATTTCCAAGGCAGCAGTTTAGGGAAGAGGAAGGATCTGGCCCAGCAGCCCCACCCCCTAACTCCCAGATAGAACGCTCCTTGGAGTTGTTACCACATTTGTGGGACACCTGCCACAGCGACATTGTCCAAACTTTCATCTCTCCCCAAGTTAGGTACCACCCCCTCCACTGTACTAATAGGGCCTTCCTAACTCTAGGAGAAGGGAAGCAGAAATGGACAGGCCTGAGCAAGGTGGTACAGCCATCAGGATAGGGAGACATTGCCCTGGAGAGCTTAGCAAAGTTACTGCTTGGTGTGGGTGCTCCTGGGCTGAAGCCTGGTGAGGAGGATGGTGTAGCTCTGGGGAAAGGGAAGGAGGCTCCCAGAGCTGGGGACCCAAGAAATGACATCCTCTTGGGATCCTATGTACCTTTCCCAGGTGGGTTCCTGCTTCCCACCCCACTGGTACTCTAGGGGGGACTGAGCATCCATACCCAACCCACGCAGGCGTCATCACCCACCGTCAGCAATAGACCCGGGTATGCCCAGGGATACTGTGTGGCTCTTCCTGGGGGCGTATGCATGGAGGCAGGAAGAGGAGGGATGCTGGGAGCATGGCCCTTACCTGAGAGGGAGTAGTCTGTGCTGGTCATCCTCATGGCAGGTGTGTAGGAGACGCGGGGAGCCAGGTCGCGGCCCTTCTCTTTCTGCCTCCGCCGTCGCCAGGCAAACAGGCCCAGGAGTACCACAATGAGGAGCAACAGGAGGATGATGCCCGTGACAGCACCCACCGAGTGCCGCTCTGCACCCAGGGCTGGGCTGATCTTGGTGTAGGGATTCAGCTCCTCCATCATGAGGGCGGCTGCGGGCAGAGGGAAGGCCTGAGCCCGGGGCTGGCCTGCTTGCTCATCAGCTCTCCTGGGCCCAGTCGGATGCCTCTAACCCCTTTACCCTTAGGAGCCTGGTTCTGGTCTCGGCCTTGTTCCTCAATCTCTGTGTGACCGCCCCCCGCCCAACCTGTGCCTCACTTTCTTCAAATGCCTAAAGGGGGGTGGAGTCACGACAAGAAGCAAACGTGATTGTGGATGTGAAACAAAATAACATTCATTGAGTATTTTACTCTCCCCAAAATGAGTTACAGATATTAGCTCATTTAATCTTCCCAGAGGCCCTATGGAATAGGGACTATTTAGTGTTTCCCTTTCATACATGGATAAACCAAGTCACCAAAAAGTGAGGTACCTTGCCCAGGATCACACAACAGGTAAGGGGCGGAGTCTGCCTCCTTAGGAATCAGGAAAGATTGCACACAGCCCCTCTCCCTGCTTATGAGTTGTGTGACTCAGAGTGTCACTGGGGGTTTGCTCATTTGTGACATAGGGACAATAATCCCACCCTCCCTGGGGGGTTGTGAGCACCAAATCATACGGCAATAAAAGTTGAGTGCTGGGCCGCTGCGTCCAGGCTCACTGCCCACAAAGCAGTGACGGACACATGGGCTGACCCCCGTGCCGACGCTCGGTGGGGGCTGTCTCGCCACCCAGCAGCATCCAGCCCCCGCCTTGGCTGTCACTGCCGGCTGAACTGAGCTGGCCAACATCGGGGAGGTCAATGGGCTGCTGATTCTCAATGAGGCATCCTCAGAAGGTGATGGCTGCTTTTCTATAATGTGGGTAATCGAGAGACATTCTCATGCCCCGTCTCCTAGAACCAACCACCGCATCATCTGTTCTGTGTTTGGAGCACTTTATAAAGGGTTTTTTTTTTTTTTTGAGACAGAGTCTCACTCCGTTACCCAGGCTAGAGTGAGTGCTGTGGCGTCAGCCTAGCTCATAGCAACCTCAAACTCCTCCTGGGCTTAAGCAATCCTGCTGCCCCAGCCTCCCGAGTAGCTGGGACTACAGGCATGTGCCACCATGCCCGGCGAATTTTTTTCCTATATATTTTTAGTTGGCCAATTAATTTCTTTATATTTATAGTAGAGACGGGGTCTCGCTCTTGCTCAGGCTGGTTTTGAACTCCTGAGCTCAAACAATCCGCCCGCCTCAGCCTCCCAGAGAGCTAGGATTACAGGCATGAGCCACCGCGCCCGGCCCTATAAAGGGTTTTTTATGTACACAAAGCCACCATTTATGGAGTGCTCAATCATGTGCCAGGCACTGTGCTGACACTGAGGCAGTGCTCACACTGCCTCAACTCGATCCTACAACTGTCCTAGGAAGTGTCATCTCACTAGCACCAGAACCAAAGTTGAGCCTCTTTGGGCTCCTTGGCCCTCAAGGGAAACTTGTGTCACAGGGGAAGATGGCAATTAATCTATTCTTCCCACGTTGCATGTGGAGTAAGAGGCCCAGCGATAGAAAATGACCAGCCCAAGGACACCTAGCAGGGAATGGCAGAACTAGAACTTGGCAGACATTCCAACTTGGTCTGGTGGCCTTTCCGCAGCACTGGCTTGTGTTACCCTTGCTTGGCTCATGGGAAACTTGCCAAGGGTGAGCACAGAGAAGCTGCGACTGAGCGGCCGCCACTCCATCTGCCTCTCCTGCGCTGGGAGCCTCTGCTGTCCCTCTGCGGCTACCTATTCCTGCTGTCCTCACACATGGGAATAAAGGGAAGTGTCCTCATCAAATCCCGCTGTTCCAGCTGGAATCTCCCTAGAGCCTCCATGGGTCCCTTTCCACAGAGCACGGGCTCTGCCACCTGTGTATTACCTTGGTCACACCTGATTCCTTTGAATCCAGGACTGCAATAACAGGTGCCAGTGACATGGTCACAGGTAGAGTTGTTCATGCACTCACATAGCTGCTGACACCCGTAGCCAAAGGTTCCCGGGCCGCATCCTGTATGGCACAAAGAGTCGGGGTAGACAGATGATGCACCCGCTGCCCACCTGTCCCATCCCATGTCTGGACAGCTATGGTGAGAAGCCGGTTCTGCCCCACACGGAGTGAAGCCTGTTTCCCTGTAGCTCCTGTTGTGCTTTGTTTAGATACTTGGGGGTGGACAGAGCACGTATAGCCCTGAGGGGGGGACACAGAAGAGGAGCGGGCAGGGCCCAACTCACCCCTGCATCCTCCTCATGCAACACATTTAAGCAGCATCCTCCACGTGCCAGGCCCTGAGCTGAGTGCCACAGGGGCTTCAAAGAATCAGAAAAGATTCTGCACTTCCTTCTACTCCCTCATTACCCCCTCAGGCCTCTGCCCTCAATACCGAGCACCAATGTACACATGTCCTCCTTTAGTCTTTTCCTTTCTCTCTCTCTCTCTCTTTTTTTTTTTTTTTTTTTTTGAGACAGAGTCTCACTCTCTTGCCTGGGCTAGAGTGCCGTGGCGTCAGCCTAGCTCATAGCAACCTCAAACTCCTGAGCTCAAGTGATCCTCCTGCCTCACGCTCCTGAGTAGCTGGGACTATAGGCACATGCCACCACTCCCTGCTAGTTGTTTGGCTAATTTCTTCCTGTTTTTAGTAGAGATGGGGTCTTGCTCTTGCTCAGGCTGGTCTCGAACTCCTGAGCTCAAGCAATCTTCCTGCCTTGGCCTTCCAAAGTGCTAGGATTACAGGCTTAAGCCACCATACCTGGCCCTTCTTTAGTCCTTTTTCTTGGGGTTTTCTCCCCAAAGTCAAGGGCAAAAGGCGTAGACCCAAATGAGTGAACCTTGGAAGGGGAGGCTTCCGCTGCAGGAGGCCGAGGCCTGGGACCGACACCCCTCGGGAGGGACACCCGGTGGGAGGGGTCAGGGCAACTTACTCTGTTCACACTGTTGCCCGGTGAAGCCTATGCGGCAGGTGCACTTGCCACTGATGTGGTCACAGCCGGCGCCATTCTGACACTGGCACACGCGTCCACAGTCCTTCCCAAAAAACGCTGCTGGGCAGCCTAGAGAAATAGAAAATTAGAAATAGAAATTAGAAAAAATAGAGAAACAGGGTCTGTAGTCACGAGAGCTGCTGCGGGGCGAGGACAACTGCTGAGGTTCGCCTGGGACCAGACCTGTCTTCTGCTGCCTCTTGCTGGAGCGTAGGGCGAAGACCAGTGAGACCCTGCACCAGAGGCGTCTCCACGCCCTGGGCCCTCATGCTAATGGGGTGGGGGCCAGGGAGTCCTTCGGACAAAGGGTCCTTGGGACCAGAGGCCAGGCTAGAGTTTCCTTTCTGTGTGGCCACAGGCTTCTACTTCCCACTCTGGACCCCACTGTCCCAGGAGGGTCTGGCCTTGCTGATCACTAAGTACCTTACAGCCCTGACCTCTCAGACCCTTGAATTCAGTCAGGCCCTGGGGCTGCCCCTGCTGAGCTCCTTAGTTCTCATGGGGCAGGAGTGGAGGTCCCAGCCCTGGGGCCAACTCCCTTCCTCTTCCCTCCCTACTGGCCTGGACGATGCCCACAGTGGCCAGTAGGCTGCAGCACGGGACTCCAAGTGGCTGGGAGGCAGGAGGCGGGGCTTACGCTGTGTGCAGAAGAGTCCGGTCCAGCCAGGGGTGCAGTGGCAGGCCCCGTCCTCGGCGCTGCAGCTCGCCCCGTTGTGGCAGCTGCATGTGTGGAAGCAGGCGGGGCCCCAGAACCCGGGGGGGCAAGCTGGGATGTGGGCGGGGTGCAGAGGGGGAGGGGAAGATGGAAAGGGGGAGAGGAAGGGGGAGTACACATCAGAGCCAAGAGGCCAGGATGGACCCAGCTGACATTTCCTGGCTTTCAGGGGCGTGACACTGTTCCCAGACTTCTTACACTTCACCTCTTAGTCACCCAGGGTCCCCAGTAGCCCGGATTCTCTGCCCACTGTCTAAGGCAGCATGGCTCTGAGGGCTCCCGAGCCTCCCCTCTCAGGGGGTCCCCAGACTCTGCTCTGGAGTGTGGGTAAGCATTGTGGTTTACAGTGGGTATCTGCGCTGACTTCCCCATATGCTGGGGACCTTCCTAGGGCAGGGACTCTCTCCACTTGCAGCTGGTGAGCTCGCTGAGGATGGAGACTGTGTGTCCATCTAACAGGACCCCCTAAGGGTACTGGCTAGTTCTCTGCCCTTAGATTGGGGCCTCCCTGGAAAGGAGCCGTTACCTCTACAATTGGGCGCACTTTGCATGAACAGCCCCTATGATGCTTATGATGCCCAGGATGCCATTTACATGGGCCACCCAGCGGGCACCCACACTCCTCCCAAGGTGACCGCCCTGGCCACACCTCACTTTGCCATTGCCAAACTCAACCATGCTGGTCCTTGCCCCTCCTCCTCCCCACCCATACTCAGGCTGCTCCTTGCTCAGGTGCTAATGGAGTATTAATTCTCAGAATTAATGGCTTCAACAGTACTATCAACAATATCAATACCTTTAATACCAGCAGTTAATAATATCAGTGATCAATCCTAATAATTCATCACAGTAGCTATAGAGCTAAATGGGACGCAGGTGGACATTCTTATCTCCAGAAGGAGATTTCAGCCCTGGAAGTGGAACTGCCGGGACAAAGAGTTTCCAGACCTGACCCTGGGGGAGGGGCATTCCCGGGGTGGGGGGGCAGCAGCCTACCCTGTGAGCAGTCCTTGCCGATCCATCCGGGGAGGCACTGGCAGGAGCCATCGATGGGGCTGCAGGTCCCGTTGTTGGCACAGGAGCAGAGCTGGGCACAGTCCTGCCCAAAGTGTCCTCCAGCACACACTGTGGGCACAGGGCAGCCTGGCACCTGTCCTCCCACCTGTGTTACTCGGTCCACCGCCCACCGCGCTACCCCTAGAAGTTCCCAGGCCACAGCCATGGCCACAGCCATGGCCACCCTGGGATCACAGATCTGAATGGAACTGCCCACCTCGGCACCCCGGCACCCCTCCCGTTTGCACATAAATGAGCCGCCCCTCTCGTGCCCACAGCGGCTTTCTCTGGGAGGCTCTGTTACGATCCCCTTTGACAGAGGAACAGGCTGAGGCTCACAGTGGGAGAATGACTTGACTTAGGTCTCACAGATGGGAAGTGGCGAGGCTGGGCATCACACTCTAGACTCTCAGTCCAGTGCTCCCTGGCTGCTCCTCGGCCTCTGCTTTCCATTACCACACTGTGCCAGCATCACTAATCCCACAGCCTTGGGGGTGGAGAATGTTTACAGCCAGAAGGAGGGGGACAAATGCAGTGTGGCAGGCCTGTCTGCAGTTTGACTGTGGGAGGGCTGGCCCTGAACGTCTGTCCCTGTCCACCTGCTTCCTCTGACCTGTTCCTTAAGCCTCAGCCCAGTGTCCCCCCTCAGGAAAGCCCTCTTGGGTCCACAGGGCCCTCTCCACCACCAGCATTTCTACTTTGAGTCACTTGGAGGATTTTGGTCACAGACTCTCCTGGAGGAGTCACTCCTTGGTCCCCAGAGAAAGGGCTGGTTTTCTTGGCCAGGCTGTGAAGCTCGTTTAGGGCTGGGCCTGAGTATTAATTGAGCGCTTACCTCTTGTTTCCCCTGCAATTCCATCCCCCACCTGTTTCCTACAGCTTGAGCACTCTGAAGCATTGCTCTCTTCGTTGCTCCTGCGTCCTGCTCAAATAGTCTCAAGGCCCCCCTGCTGCCCCGGAAGAAAGTCTAGATCCTGGAGAACGGCATGGAGGATCATGGGAAGGTGCTGATTCTCAAAGAGGAGTCACTTCCCCGGGACCCGTCTCTAACCGTCTCTACACCACACTGCCTCTCACTGGCAGTTCTTCCCCTGCCAGACTGTGGGCACTGGTGGCTGGGATCTATGTCTACTCTGTGCCTCTCCTGGACGTGATTAGTGGTTGGGACAAAATAAAGGCAGCGTGGTGGAGCAGACTTTCCAGTCCAAAGCTTTGGATTTAGGTCCTAAGTCTGATTTATGTATTCGACAAACGTGTATATGGCACTTTTATGCACGAGACGCTTCAATGTGCTTCCCAGATGCAGGCAAATCTCAGTGGCTTCGTGGCTTCGGTTCCAGACCACAAGAGAATATCGCAATAGAGCAAGTCACATGAATTTTTTGGTTTCCTGGTACATATAAAAGTTATGTTTACACTATACTGCAGTCTATTGTGTACAATAGCATTATGTCTATAAAAACTATACATACCTACCTTAATTGAAAAATACTTTATTGCTAAAAATGCTGACATAGAGACAGGAACTGAGCATGTGCTCTTGGAAAAATGGCATCAATAGACTTGCTTGAGGCAGGGCTGCCACCAACCTATAGCTTGTAAAAAATGCAGTCTCTGCGAAGCACAATACAGTGCAGTGCAATAAAATGAGGTATGCCTCTATTCGTTCACTTAATCTTGTAACTGTCATTATTATATAAATATTCTCATCATTACTCCTTACCATTTACTCTCCTTTACAGATGAGGAAACTGAGAGGTTAAGTAACTTGCCCAAAGTCACACAGCTAGGACGTTCTACCATGGACCAGGCTAAATGTCTTTGAGCAAACCACATCACCCCTCTCGGTCTCTGTTTCCTCATCTTTGAAATGGGGATGGGAACTGTCACCCACTAGCCTAGGGCCATGCTTAATAGCTGCGGGCAGGCTGGCTGGCTGGTTTGGGGCCCTGTGCTTCCCCTGATAAAGTCCTTAGCTGCTTCCCAGGCAGGTGCACTGCCAAGAGGATGACATGCGTCTCACCTGTTTGCAGGTCTGGGGCTCCAGCTTCCTGGAAAGCCGGCTGCCCGACCTCTTCCTCTTCCCTGCCTCTGGGAGGTGCTTGGTTTGGGGAACCCATCCCCACTCCTGGCCTTCTGTGAGGAGTGTGGTCCCAGAGTTGCTCCCCCAACCCCCACCCCTAGAACAAACCATGAGCTTCTCTAACAAGACAGTCTTGTCTTTGAAGTCTTTCTCACGCACACAAGGCCAGCACATTTGCCCACAGAGCTGCTAATGCGATCAGTCTACTACATTAATTGGTCGAGTTCTTAGCTGAATCCAGAGCAAAGAAAGGGGTGGTGGAGAAAAGGGGGGAGCTGGTGAAAAAGAAAACATCTGGTTATATTTAATCTATGTTTAATGATTCTACATAAGCAGTGTCTGTAATTTGTAACTCACTGGAAAGCTAGTCATTAGAAAGTATCAGTTCAATTTTTCACAAGGCTTGAGACTTAACCAGGGCAGTTGCCATTAATAGCAAACTCCATTAGATCTATATGTGGGAAATACTCATTAGGCCACCAGGTGATAAATCAGACAACACAGGCTCCAAGAGTTACTCTTCGGGCTTCTTAGGTCCTAATTTAGACCCGGCCTATCTGTTTTGACAGCTGGGTCTCCCATGTTTAATAAGTAAACCTCTACGTGTCAGGTTATGATTAAGATGTCCTAGGAGGGCTGCAAGTAAATGAAACTGTCACATACGTTTCCCTGGGGCCCAAACTTCTCATGACCTCAAAGCATCATGTAGTAAACTTTCTGCTCATACATATTAACAGCCCCGCTCAGCAGTGATTATTCACCAGAAGAATGGTTTCCCCCAAGAGGTAGTGAGCTCTCAGTCGATAGAAGCATTTAAGCAGAGTCCAGATGAGATTCTTGCCTAGATGACCTTGAAGTTGCTTTTAGCTCTAAGTTTAATTTGTCCTAAGATCCCTCCATTCCTTACAGACTAAGGTGCAAATTCAGTAGCCTGTGTTCAAATCTGCTCGGAAGGCCCCAGTGTACCTTCTCAGCCCTCTTTCCCAAACCCCTGCCACTGTGTCCTTCAGGTGTCCCCTCTCACTGGGTGGCACACACCCATGTCTCTGTGTTGTGCCCAAGCTGTTTCCTCTACCCAGAGTGCTTTTCTTCCTTCTCTGCCTTTCAGGCTAAGGCCCAGCTGAAGTCCTGCATAGTCCATGGAGCCTTTGCTCAAATCCACCCCATCTCGGCCTAAGCAAGCCAGGGACGGCAATAAACAATGACATGTGCCGGAGCCAGCTCTGCCTTCTCACTCATCGTTCAACATCCAGGAATCTGGGGAATGGTGTGACACCTCTGGTACCTTGAACTCAGCCGTGGTAGGAATATTCATATCACAGAAATCTGCAGATGTTACCAAGGAGGGCTTTCCCCCCACAAAGTGCTGGCTTAGTGGGACACCAGTGCAAGTAAACCTCCGCCCTCTCTCCCACTCCCGGTGACTGGCAGCGGTTGCCTAGAGGTGGTGTCGTGAAGGATCCCGAGGGTGAGGTGGGAAAGCGTGTGGTGAGGAGCCAGTTAGTGGCGTTGACCTGAGTACGAGGGGGGCTCGGAAGCTGCCCCCTCCAGCCAAAGCCAGAGCCGTGGCCCCTGTACCCCCGCTGTGTTCTGTGAGCCTGTACCCTCAGCCCTCAGCACAAATCGCCTGGGGCCACTTCTGACGTGGCTCTTTTCTGTGCTTGTTTAATTTTTTACCCCTTTAATATGGGCGCTGGAGTCAAAGTTTGTTTTTGCCACTTGCTAGCTGTGAGAGCATAAACCAGTCATTTAACCTCCCTCAGCCTGTTCCTTTAACTGCATAACGGTCAAGCCACGTGGTGCTCCGTTCTCACAAAGGCAGCCCTGGAGAGGGAGGGACTTGCCTCTGCTGAGTGCCATGGGAGCCCCCAAGCCCTTCCTTCCCTGACGCTTCCCTCCCAGAACCCCCCACCTCCCCGCTCACTGAAGACAGTACCTTGGTTGCAGAGGGCGCCGGAGAATCCCGGGAGGCACTCGCAGATGCCGCTCACGTGGTGGCAGGGCCCGCTGCTGTGCACGCAGAGGGGGCACGGCTGGGCGCAGCCATGGCCATAGAGCCCAGGGGGGCAGACTGAGGGTGAAGGGAAGATGACAGTCAGCAGCCTAAGGGACCCCAGCCAGCCTGGCCACCCCTGCTGACCCACAGAGCAATAAGGATGCGGGGAGAGCTGCAGCCTTCCCACATCGGGGACGGCCTGTCCCTTTCTGCAGAGAGGAGCTGTGGTCCGGTCCTGTCTCTACTGAGGGGCTGGGGACAGAACTTGGGGACAGAACAGCCAGTGCAGGGGAAGGGGGGACTAGACGGAGGGAAGAGGTGGGGGCTGACTCTGAGAGCCCAGCCTCTCTCAGGCCAGGACTAGTTCCAGCCGGGGAGGGTCAGGGGGCACAAGCCATCGGAGGTCTCTGGGGTAAGGGGCAGCCTTACTTCTCTGGCATAAGGGTCCTCGGAAGCCAGGGGCACACTCGCAGCTCCCGTCCTCTGGGGAGCAAGAGCCGCCATTCTCGCAGCTGCAGGAGACGGAGCAGTTGGGACCCCAGCGACCAGGTGGACAGGTGCTATCGCAGCGGATGCCTGTGGGCCAGACGCATGCAGGGTCAGCGGTGGGGAGCAGATGGTGGGGGAAAGAGCAGAGGGAGGGGCGAAATGCAGCATGAAGAGATCGAGGCACACACAGTGCATCTGGGCACGTGGAGGAGAAACCCACTGAGGCCGAGGCCGGACAGAAGAGGGACAGTAGAAAAGGTGATGTCCACATGGCGCCCTAAAAGACAAGGAAGAATTGACCAGGCAAAGGAAACCGTATGTGTAAAGAGTAGGAGGCAGCAGAGACAATCACGTCTTGAAAGATACGAAAACTAGCACGGTGTGGCAGAACCACAAAGAGCAAACTGGGATATAGCAAGAGATGAGACCATGGGAATAAGGAGGGACCAGATCATGAAGGGCCACCTTTGTTGCATCTTGGCTGGCATCCGAGAACAGGCCTGGGAGAAACCAACTATGGGCAAGTAAGTGCCCGCGGGGGGCGAGCTACATGCCCACCTACGCCAGCCCAGACGCCACTGGTCCAGCCTGGTCCCAGCCAACCAACCTGGGGCAGGGGCTCAGAGAGTAGGTGGCGTCTTCTTACATTCTTTTGACCAAGAGTCCTCAATGCAACATGTATTTTACGTCATATGTGTGTACATACGTATAATGGAAACCAATCCTTTGCAGAATTACTCTCACTGTCACTGTGATACACTCTGATTTTTCTCTGCATTATAATGTATTTCATAAAAATGTTGTAACCCAACAAATTGATTTGATGACCCTCCATTTGACGGTGGCCTATGGAGGAATGGATGAAATTTCTCAATAGGAAAGAAGAGCAAGATCTACACAGTTTTTTGAGCTGAAGTAGAGGAAACAAATGTGTTTGGGCTGATTACAGCCTGAAGGCTAAGAAGGAATTTTGAAAGGCCTGAGGCTGGATGCCCCAGCTCTGGGGTGGGGTTTCCCCCAGGCACAAGGACTTCCTGTCTGACACGCATTAGGGGAACAGAATGTACCTGATGGGCACAGGAGATTGCCTTGGCTTCGGAAGGTAAATATCAGAGGCTCAGAGAGAGGCAGAATTAGTTGAAAAATCATGTCTGCCTTGTTATAAGGACAGGGCTTGTGAGAAAGAGAAAGACACTCAGGCCCAGTGAACAGAACCAGCCTTCGCAGCAGCAGGAGAGCAGTGGGACCAATTTAGAGGCAGGCTGGAACTGCACGAGCCCACCCAGGCTGGCAGGGAAGGGGGAGGGAGGCTGCAACAGCGGGAGGGAGGCAGAGAGGGAGAGGATGCAACAGGCTTCACTCCTCTTCCTGTCCCTCAGTCCAGCCGGCACCTGTGCTCCCTCCCTGCACCTCCCCCCACCCAACATCCCAATTTTGCAGCAGGGTGGTGGCTTCAGACACCACTTTCTGGGACATGGTGGTGGGGTTCTCTCCAGGGAATGGAATCTCTACCCAGGGATAACTGGCAGCCACATTTGCCATATGTGACCCATCGATGAGGGTCCGTCCCAGTGGCGTTTCAGGTGCCCTGAAAGAGACAAACCCTGGGCAGGCATCACAGACTGGGAAAGCAGAAACCACAAAGCTGTTCAAAGCCTTAGACACATCTTCAAGTTTCTCCTTTCCTAGGCACACCAAGAGCCATGATCTACCCTAAGGAATACTTCTGCCTGTTCCTCGGAGGCACACAAGACTGAAGAGGAGCTTCGGGGCCTCCAATCCACGTGTGCACCGAGCACCGTGCAGGCTGACCCAGGCACACGTGTCAAGCATGGACACTGCTCTTTTCTAAAGCTGTGCACAGATATGATTGAGATCCATAAAACACTGTGCAAAAGCACCACTGAGTTCCTGGCAGCTGATTGCTATTGTGTTCTCCCCAGTCAATGGCCATTAAAGGTGTGGAATCCTCAAAGTGTTTTCATGGCAGAAAGGCGGCCTCTTTCTTGGAGGCTGAGAGCCACGAGTGCACGATGTTCCTGCTCACATTGCAGGTGGCTTACAAAGTCCCACCGGGCTCTAGGATTTGGCAGTTATTAATACATTCTGGACCTGGGTCTGTGGGAGTGGGGCTTCTGTTTGAGGCTCATACATGCCCTAGAGTGTTTTGGAGGCTAAGATGTAGGATCTAAGTGGAAAGAAGGGCCAAGGGTTTCCTCTTTCAGTTCCAGAAAGGACTTATTGGTGTGACCGAAGGGGCTGGCCTTGACCTTGGGGGAGGCTCCCAGCTATAGCTTCGGAGGAAGCAGCTTCAGTTATCTTCTCTGAGCCCCAGTTTGCTCACAGCTGAAAAGGGATAATAACCTCCTCGGAGGTCCCTTCCCTTCTTACCTTAGGGAATCCCCTTGCTTTATTTGTCAGGACTTCCCTTCCCCCAACCACACTATACTGGTGGGTAAGGCCAGGCTAAGACTCCACACACTGTGATCTCTAGTCCATGCAGTGAGGCCAGCAGCCACCATGCAGCCCCTATTCTCAGGGTCTGCTTCGGGCCTCCTCTAGGAAGCCTTCCCAGATATCTTCCCAGGGATTCAAGCATCTATTTGATACAGCCTAATTGTCTCTACCTGTTACTCGAATGCTTCATACACAGGAGTCCTGTCTCCCCTGCCAGCAATTTGAAGACAGGGACCATGGCTTACTGACACTTCTGATGCTGCTTACCTAGGTGTTCCTCATGGGATACCATCTCAGTCATCTCTGGTACTCAATGCAATGTTGGGCACATAGTAAGTGCTCAGGGACTACTGCTGTGGAATTTTGCTGTTCACTGCCGAGTCTGGCACAGTGCCAGGCACAAGGTAGCTGCCAAATAAAAACTTGGTAATTGGGTAATTGCATGAGTCAGTAAATGCTAGTTCAATGAATAAATGGCTCCCCCTTAAAATACAATTCTGAGTCTCTCATCCTTTTTGCACTAACGTCCTAAGACTTTGAGCAACTCCCTTGCTTCTTCTGTGGCATGAGAAGGTTAAAGTAGATAATCTTTAAGGTCTTCTCCACTTGGAGGGGAAAAACCATGAATGGTTATAGGACAACTTCTTCTGATTTATTTCAGTAAACATTTCATGAGCACCTACTATGTGCAGGGCAAGGTGAATGAGACATAATACACGATGCCAGTTGTCGATAAGCCTGTGGCTTATGGGAACAGAGGGAGACGCACATACAGCTTAGGGCAGACCAAACCCTGTGTTGAGCCAAGTCACAAGCAGTGTGCCAGGGGCTGGGAAGTTAGGCACAGATTCATCTTGCTGCAGGGGTGACTGGGGAGGGCTCACTGAGTGGGAGGCCCAGGCCTGTCCCCATCTCTCTCCCTCCTTGGCTCCCCTCTGCATGACAAGTCTCAGGACATCAATCAATCATTTCTTTGATACGACTACAGGACCACACTTGGGGGAATTAGCTTTAGAACAGAGGCCTTGCTGAAAGGTGGTCCAAAGACAGAATCTAAGCACCAGATGTCATTAAAATCTTATCAGCTCACTTGAAATTAAGGTAATGAAAACTTACAGTGTATTTCCACTTGGTTCCAGCTGAGGGTCTACAGTGCTGGGGCCTAGGGCAGAGCCCCATTCTGTATGGAGGGATGGGAGCCAGCAGGCCAGGGGAAGCCAGGCCAGAGACGCTATAGACGAAGCAATGTCCTTGGCCTTTGGCTGCTTAGAAATTTCTTAGTTGTGGAGAACAGAGGCCATGCAGCAACCAGGTGTGAATTATTTATCTGAGAACCTGTACTTCCAGAAATGATTACATTTCTTTCTCTTTGCTGCCCATCACCTTGGGACTCGCTGGTAGGTTCATTCATGCAATGTATAGTTATTAATAGTTCCTGTATTGGTGGCTTACATTTACTGAACACTAACTATGTGCCAGGCACTGTTAGTACTTTATAAGTATTAACTCATTTATGCTTCAAAACAGCCCTGTGGTTGTAAGCATGACCATCTGCATTTTATGGATGGAGAATTCAGACCCTGACAGATTAAAGAACTTGTCCAAGGTCACAAACCCAGGCAATGTGGCTCCAGTTCTGTGTTCTTAGCTACCAAGTTACCCATATCTCAGTGTGTGACAGGCGGCAGACACAGTGGTGAATAGCAGATGCCTCCACAGAGCGGATGGCCAAGTTGGGGAGGCAGACAACAAACAGTTACTGAAACCTGAGCTCAGCAACTGTGGTGAGCACTACCAAAGGAGCAGCGCAGGGTAGCGGAATTAATAAAAAGGGGCTCCTCAGTGTTGGCCGGGTGGAGCCCACTGCTGTAGCAGGAGGGCCTTCCTGGAGGAAGCAACCTTTGAGTTGAAACCTGGTGCTTCAGGAGGAGTTGCCAGGGGACAGAAGGGGTGAGAGTAACCCAGGCAGCAAGAATGGCACACACAAAGGCCCGAGGTCAGCAAGGCACTGCCTCTCTGAAGTGAACTCGAGCCCCAGTGGCAGGAATGTAGCATGTGGCAGAGGAGGCAGAGGGAGGTGGAGCAGGTGGGCAGAGCTGCATCCTCTGGGCCCTGGGCAACGGTGAGGACTTTAAATTTTATGTGAGAGTCACGGGAAGCCGCCGAGGCCTTCCGAACAGGGCCTGGCCTGATGGATCTGGGGTTTGGGAAGCCCGCTCTGCCACCGTGTGCAGAAGGAATGCAGTGGGCAAGAAGAGGCCGAGACCCAGCAGGAGGCCGAGGTAGTGCCAGGTGAGAGACCGTGCTCAGTGGCCAGGTGATGACAGTGGGGTGGAGAGAAGTAGACGGATTCACCTTAGGAGGCAGGCTGACGAGCTAGTGTAGGGACCAGGGCTCTGAGACAAGACTAAGGAGAAAGGTCCTTGTCCCCTTCTCCCGCACATTCTTTGCAAAGAGATCAGGCAACTATTCCCACCACGTGTCAGCCTTTGTTTTTTCATTGGTGTGGCTCCAGCCCCGAGAACAGAGCCTGTATTAAGTAGGTGTTCAATAAACACGCGATTGCTTGAATTGAATGGAATGGAGAACTGGCGCCTGGGGCAGACGAACAGAAAGATATTTAGGGAAGAAGAAAGGTACTGAGGGAGAAAGAACAGTCAAGAGAAGTAGAATACCAAGAATACCAAGGACCTGGGTGGTGGCAAGGCGGAGCGAGTTACCTGTCCATCCGGCCAGGCAGCAGCAGTGGCCCGTGACGGGATCACAGCCATCTGCGTGGCTGCAGTCACAGCGTTCACTGCAGTTCAGCCCGAATGTGCCATCCTGTAGAAAGGGGGCAGAGAGAGGGGAAAAAAAAATCAGACCTAGACTCCCAGAGGTTCACACATTTCTCTTGAATCTTGATGACAAAACCAAGCCACAACCACACAGGGATGCAGAGACTGGGGCTGGGGCACAGTGGGGACACTCCTTTAAGTGGGAAATCAGTGCAGTCACGAAGCCACGCCAAAGAATTATTTGGCTGCATTAACAGGAGCAAGAGGTTTGGACAGAGGGAGGAGATGGTCCTGCCCTACTTCTCAAGGGTCAAGCTCAGAGGCCTGTGATGATCATTAATTAAAATGGTAAGTGAAAATGTACTTTGCTAATCATGACACATTGATCACATGTAAGGGATAACTATGATTTATTCTGTTACTGGGGAAGGAGGCAGTAACCAGCTACCTCCTTGTGTGCTCATTAGGTATCAAGAGCCTCATATCTCATTTCTCTCCATCCTCACAACTATCCAATGAGATGGTTCCATTATATTCCCACTTCGAAGATGGGAAACAGGGTTAGAGAGGTAACATGCTCAAGGTGGCAAAGCCAGGATTTGAACCCAGGACCGCAGGACTCCAAAGCCCCTGCTCATTTAACAATATCAGATCAGTCCCTTTCACTTATTTTTATCTTTGACCTGGAAGACCCCATGATTAGGTCTGGGTGGCTACTGCTGAGTCGTGCTGGCTTTAGTCCCCCCGCTCCCTGGCCGTGAGAGCACAGGCTGCTGGAGCCGGAAGGAAGCTCAGACGACATCTGTCAGGCAGTGGCCACTCTGATGTGCTGGCAAGGGCTGTCCTGCAGCATGGTGCTGTGACAGATTCTGAAGCTGCACCTGAGCTCAGGTGAGAGTGCCAGAGGCAATGACGTTGACCAAGAGCCGCAAGGGGAAAGCGGAGCCACAGCACACACCTGCCGAGCACCTGCCATGCTATCGATGGCGGGGGAGGTGAGGCTTAAAGTAGAAAAATGGCCACAGAAAGGGTAGGACTAGGACTGATCTGAATCTGGGCGTCCCACCGCCTAGCCTGGTGCTCTTCTCTGTGCACTCCCGTGGGCAGAGTAGCCCCAGGGAGGGGGCACTAGGGGATGCTGGGCCCACCGTGTCCCCCTACTTCTGCCACTGCCTGCTCCCTCCCTCCCCTGGCACTCACCGGGCAGGGCAGCTCGCAGGTGTCCCCCAGCCAGCCGGGCGAGCAGGAGCAGGAGCCGTCCGTGGGGCTGCAGGCCGCCCCGTTGGCACAGGCGCAGCTCTCGTTGCAGTTCAGGCCCCACGTCCCGCTTGGGCAGGGCAGAGTGCAGTCCAGGCCCTGCCACCCTGAGGGTTGAGAAGGGGACTGTCACCTCTCCATCAGGCCCAGCACAGCTTTCTTCCCCACTTCCCCCAGCTCTGGATACAGCATCCCACCCAAGCCACCGCTTCCCCGATGGCTGGGTTAGAACACGCACTCCACACGGTTGGCTCAGAGACACAGCAGGGCCGTTAGGAGAGCTGGCGCGTGAACCCAGGTCTGCGGCCTCCCAGTTCTTACTGTTTTACTACAGGTGGACGATCTCACCTGGGACAGGTGCGGAGTGCTGTCTGCCCACTCCCAGGGTGGGGTCAGGCAGCTTATCTCAGGGCCCTGTGTTTGGGGACAGGCTGGTCCTCCATGCTTAGGCTGGTTATCGGCCTCTTTGCCCACGGATCCATTTCTCCCTTGCTTGGGTCTGTCCCGGGGGCTGACCTCTGCAGGCTGACCTCCCTTGGCCAGGTGCTAGGTGCGCTGCCAATGGGAGACCTGGCCCACAGGCTGCGGGGTGGGAGCAGGAGTCGGGCCAGGTGTGTCCCCTCCCTCTTTCTCTGCCTTGGGCCTCTGTGGTGGTACAGCACTGCCCTCCCATGTCCCAGCTCCCACCAGGTGGCCCGCACTTCCAGGTTCTGGGAACTCCACCTCCTCTTTTTGTCCCTCCAACCCGAGTGGAGGTGGCAGCATCTCCCGCAGGCGTTGGCGCCTAGCTTGCTCACCATCCCTGCGTGCTCTTCAGACACCATTGGCACGGACCCCCTAATTAAGTGCCCACTATCGAGGTTCATGGCTGGGTTCCCTTGCCCGGAACCTGACCACTGGAGGCTCCCTGAGCCTGCCTGCGGGCGGGTGGGGCAGAGACCCCGCACCTGGCAGCGGCCCATGGGGGCAGCGTGCACACGTAGGGGGGATGGGCCAGGGGAGAGGGCACATTACCTTCCTTGCAGGTGCAGGACCCGTCCACCGGGGAGCAAGTGCCGCCGTTGCCACAGCTACAGACGGACGAGCAGTTGGGGCCATAGGTTCCTGCGGCACAGGGGACTGCGCAGACCTCGCCCTGGAACAGGAGGGGAGGGTTTGGGATCAGAGGAGGCCCGGTGCCGGCTGGCTGTGGTAGGCGGGGTCATGGTCCATGTCCTGATCCCCGCAACCTGTCACTACGTTACCTTACAGGGCGAGAGGGACTTTGCAGATGTGATTAAGGACCTTGAGATGGGGAGAATATCCAGACCCGCCTGATATGGCCACGTGAGTCCTCAAAAGTAGAAGACAACCAAAGAAGGCAGGTGGGAGAGCGTCGCCGTGAGAAGTCCTCCACCTGCCTGTGTTGCCTGTGGAGTCGGGGAAGAGGCCAGGGGCCAAGACCAGCCCCCGGGATTGGTCTCGAGAAGCTGGGATCGACCCCTCTACAGCCATCAAGAAAACGGGACCTTGGTCCTGCAACCACAGGAACTGAATCTGCCAACAGCAAGAATGAGCAGGAAACACATTCTCCCCTAAAGCTTCCAGCAGGGAACAGAGCCCCGACATCTGGATTTCAGTCTGAGGAAACCTGCACCAGACTTCTGACCCACGGAGCTGTAAGACAGAAAGTTAGTGTTGCTTTAAGCCACTAAGCATGTGGTAGTTTTCACAGCAGTGATAGAAACCTAACGCAGTCAGTCCCCTTTTGCCGGTTGGTGGGGGTCCGGCCTCCAGGCCACAGCCTAGGAAACTCCACCCTGAGTCTGTATTGGATCCAAGCAGCACCGAGCTTAACCCTTTGCCTCCCAACCTTATTTCATTCTCACCAACACTGTGACATAAATAGTAACACCCTATCCCTGAACCTCATTGTCGTTAAATGGGATGCTCACTGAGTGCCTTCTCAGTACCATGCACGCGGCATCTAATTCTCACAGCACTCTCAGGAGACGGAAACTACTGTCTCAGCACTGTCCCCACTTAACGTATAAGGGAAAGTAGGCAACTCTGCCAAGGCCACAGAGCTACAAGTGGTGGCTCTCTGCTGGAACCCAGGCCACTGCCTCACCATCATGTTACCTGGCGTCACACGCTGGCTTCCTGGAGCGCGTTCTCCAAGACAGAGACGAGTGAGCTCTTGAGAGTAACCCCGTGGGGGGGGGGATGGGAGAGGATTGGGCAGAGAAGTCAAACTGAGGCGCAGCTGCAGCAGCCGCTGCTGACCTGCCTGCCAGGAAGCCCCAGAGCCAGGACGACCCTCAGCATTGTCCCGCTGGGGCTCCCTTCCCGGTGGGGGCCAGGGAGGGAGAGCTACTGGCACCAGGAAGGAGGTCAGAGTGGGGGCAAGTCACGGTGGGGGGACCAGGAATGGGGGCTCTGGAGGCCTTGAGCAGGGGGCGCATTCAGTTAATCAGAGAAAAGCGGGGTGAAGGCCATCCAGGTGGGAGGGGTTGGACAAGAGTGGAGAGGAGTGTGAGAGCTGGAATGTTCCAGCGGCAACTGAAGGGAGGAGCTTGGGTACAGAGGTGCGTAGGTATTTAAAAGAGCCTGGGCGCCTAGAACGCCAGGTAAGGGAGTTTGGGCTTTCTTCCCTGGGTCCCCAGAGCATGCTCAGGAACCCACCTTGGGCTGTCTGTCTGTACGTGGTCATTGATGTTGAATTCCCACGGTGGCCCGTAGGGGGTGTCTGCAGCCAGCATCTCAGGCCTTGGGCCTACGCTTAGGTGGGAATGGGACACAGGGAAGAGCTTGGGCCAAACAGAGCTTGTCTGGGCCCCACTGGCTGGGTGACACTGGGTAGGCACTGCCCCTCTGGGCCTCAGTTCCAGCATCTTCTCGGAGTGAAGGAGCTCACCTCCCAACTCTAAGCGTCAGGCATCTGGCTTCACCCCACGTAGGCCACAGAGAGACCTGAGGGTGTGGGCCTTCCGCCAAGGAGAGGCCCCTCTCCAGCCCTGTCTGTCTCTGTCCCGCCTGCACAGGGCAGGCACGAGCACCTAGGGAGTGCAGAGTCCCTTCCTGGAAGGCCCGGGGTTCCTCTGTCCCCCGCCAGTCCCCAGCAGGCCTGCCCCGCTGCAGTCTGTCAGCTTTCCATTGCCCAGAAATCTCTAATTTCTCCACGACTGCCAACAGCCCACACGCACGCATTTGAGCTCTGGGACTCTGGCCTGGGTGCTGACCGCAGGCACGGCGCGTGTCTCTCTCTGCGGGAGTTTGCTCTCAGAGAGAAGGGGTTTTTTCCCCCAGCGTCCCCGTGAGTGTCCCCGGGCAGGGGCCTCCAGTCGCCCGTGGGCTCAGCTGTGGGCCTGCCGTTGGGGCCCAGAGAGGACTCCCCGCCCCGGCCCCGCTCCACAGTGCAGAGCGCCCGGCTGGAGGTACCGCGCCCCGAGGGCTGCGTCAGGACGCCGTGTTCCCCCACAGAAGCCCTGACCTGCAGGGACGCTCTCGAGCCAGGACTGGCCTTGGTCTGCGCAATAGCCCTGGGGAGCCACCAGCCTGAGAGGGTTTTCTGCTTCCCAGAGAAGAAAAGGGAGAACGAGAGAGGGGCAATGGCTTATCCAGGGCCCCACGGTGAAGGAGAAAGAACCAGATCTTCCCTCCTGAGACCAACAGAGCTGAGGGAGCAGAGGGTGGACGCTGGCGCCATCCTGGGGCCACCACTCATTCACTACGTGACCCCAGGTGATTTACCAAACCCCTCTGAGCCTCAGTTCCTGTATCTGTAAAATGGGAATAATAATGTTCCTGCCTCGTAGGATTGTTAAGAGCATTAGATATTATTTGTGAAGCAGTAGGAACAGGGTGTGGGGGGTAGGAGGCACGACAAAAGCTGTTGTTAGCGCAAAGACACAGCATCTCTCCTGAGGAACTGGAGCAGAAGGGAGCTCTGGAGGAGGCATCCACTCCTCACTCAACAAATGCAGGCCCGCTGGAGTGGAGGCGGGTGCTCAGGGGGTATGGGGATCCTGACCCCCTCATTTGCCATCCTGTCACCTCCTCACAGCTGACACAGGCTGGGACTTTCACCACCACACACCAGGGGCATGGTGTTGGGGACAGGGCGACTACTCCCTGAGGGCCACCATGTGCCAGGTGCTGTTTCAAACACAAACTCCTTGTGTTAGCTCCTAATAGCAAAAAGTCCAAACAGGGAAGTGGACAGTTTCTGAAGTGCACAACTCTGCCCTGAAGGAATGTCACCTTGGTACAGCTAACTTTGAGCACTCTCCTCATCTACCTCACTGTCCTGACCCCCAGGGCACAGTCTGAACACTCTGAATGCATATTTGGTTTTTTTTTTGTTTGATTTACAGAAAGGGTCTTGCTCTGTTGTCCAGGCTGGAGTACAGTGACATGATCATAGCTCACTGAAGCCTCAAACTCCCGAACTCCTGGGTGCAAATGATCCTCTTGCGTCAGTTTCCTGAGTAGCAGGTACTACAGGTGCACATCACCACATCAGGCTAAATTTTTCTCATTTTTTTTAGAGATAGGATCTCACTATGTTGCCCAGGCTGATCTCACACTCCTGGCCCCAGGTGATCCTCCTGCCTCAGCCTCCCAAGTCGCCGAGATTAGAGGCATGAGCCATCATGCCCGGCTTTGAATACTTACTTGGTTCTAACACCTCAACAAGCACAAGTACTAACAGTTAAACTTTTTGTTCAAATTCGCTGACTTCTAACCTCTGATCTGAGGGTTAGGCATAATCGGTAGTTGACTGGCAGGTCTCTGATGACTGACATTCACAGAAGCGAATCATTGACCTATCTCCAGTTAGACGATTAGCCCTGCCCACCTCAGGGCGCCCCCTGGTCCAAGGTCTGGTGATGTGTCCTCGATTTGGGGGGCCACTAACAAGCCTTAATTGTGATGGTCTACCTGTGCGGTGTCCGAGGCTCCGTGGGTCAGTATTTACGTGTGCACGTGCGTAGGCGGTCAGAGCACGCACCCACGTGTTTCTGTGTGCCTTTGTCTCTTGTGTATCTGTTTATCCATCCGTGTAGAGCTGGGTACAAATCTGTGACTCCTTCTCCATCTTCCCTCCTGGGTGTCTTTGCTGACACCCTGCCCTGCCCTGGCGGGAATTAGTGCGCACACAGCAACCACCACCCTAGCTCGCTGGGGGTCGTGCTTGGCTCACCTGCCTACCCCTGCCCTGGGGCCGTGAGCTCTGGGAGCTGGCTCTGCTTTCATTCATGTCTAGATGGGCAGGGCCGGGGACCCTGCTGGTACATAATGGGCCCTGCACAAATGTTTAACAGAAATGAGACGTGTGTGTGTGCGTGCTGGCTTCCACCAGCGCTGTGGACAGAACCGGAAGGACCTGGCACTCTCCATATGCTGTCCCGCATGCCATGCGATCCAACAGATGTTTGCCGAGGGGCCAACTCGGCCGGCGTTGCAGGCTCCAGGGGCGCAGAGGAGCCTGGGGCCCAGTCTCTGTTCCTGGGCAACCCCCAGGCGGTGGCCACACAGGCACATTCACACCTCTATCCAGACGTGCTTATTTGTCCACTTATTTATGGTCTGCCTCCCCAGTGAGACTAGAAGCTTCGTGGGAACAGAGACCTTATCTGTCTGGGTCACTCCAGGGTCGCTAGCTCAGGAGCCAGAGCAGAGCACAGGAATTCTGTAAATAGTGTTGAAGAAATGAGTGAGGGGCCTTTGTAGGCTGGGTTCGGGGGCTCTCATCATACCCAGGAAGCAGAATATTGTGTGGTTTGAGGACGAGGCCCCTCCTAACCACACTGCCTCAGCCCCTGGGGGCGGCCGTGGAGGGAGAGCCAGGGCTGCGGTCCCTTGCCTCGCCCACCCCCTCCTGCCAACCCTGCCTGCCAGGATGAGGGGGCAAAGCACGGCCAGAAAACCACCCTGTTGGCTCCAGAACATCTTCTCCAGGAGACAGGGCCCTCCAGGCCCAACAGGACCTTAGAGATGATCCAGCCCACCGGGAGCCAAAGTGGGCCCCAAGGCGGCGCTGGGACTTGCAGGGCTCCCCGGGGACTGGCTGCAGGGTCCCTGTCTCAGCCCCGTGCCTGGCCCTGAGTTCACGTCTGCTGCTCTTTTCACACCCTGGGGAAAAGGACAGGATGAGAACCAGGGTGGTGAGCTGAGATCAGAGGTGAAGTTGATGCAAACATTTGGCAACTCATGTGCTTTGTGTAGCCCGGTACCTCCGCCCACTGCCCCAGCCAGGCCTGTCCCCGAGGGTCCCTTATTGAGGCTGTTCCCCAAGACTGCTATCCAGAATTCCTGCACATCGTACTGCTGGAAGGCAGTCTTCTCTTCTGATAGACTCGTGCTAATGCTAGGTAACATGCAGGGCTTGGTTTCTTTCTTTCTTTTTTTTTTTAGAGATAGTCTCTCTGTCACCTAGGCTGGAGTGTAGTGGTATCATAGCTCACTGCAGACTCTAACTCCTGGGCTCAAGCGATCCTCCTGCCTCAGCCTCCTCAGTAGCTGGGACTACAGGTGTGTACCACCACACCTGGATAATTTTTTAATTTTTTGTAGAGACAAGATCTTGCTATGTTGCCCAGGCTGGTCTCAAACTCCTGGCCTCAAGTGATCCTCCCACCTTGGCCTCCCAAAGTGGTGGCATTATAGGTGTGAGCTACCGCATCCAGCCCCAGGGCTTGGCTTCTTTATCTATCACCTGTAGCTACTGAAATCAAGTAGTCTTTCCAACTTTTTACCACTAAGAACCCTTTTAAATATGCTTCCCCTACAAATCCCTCTCAGTTTGAAAGACATTGCTCTCACTCTGCACTGGGGTCCAATGCCAGCCATGTATTGAACAGGTACAATTTGGCTAGTGACCACATGCCATGCGACTCTGGTGGCAGCATCTTGTCCACCAAGTATGATCTAGACATTTCTATGATGTCATCTATGACCAATTAGAGCTTCCAATCAGCACACACTAACCTGGGATATCACATAATTTAATTCTAATTAAAAGCAAAAAATCCCCCCAAAACCCCAAAAAACCTTGGTGTTTTAGTTAGCTGCATCACAGATAATATAGGATTTCCTGTAGGTTTTGTGAAATGTTCAAAACAGCTCTTGGCAACTTGTTGCAGCGTTTGCAGGTGTCTAGCTGGGAACCCCTGGCTGTGTCATCTCTCAGTACCCTTTAGCTCCGACTCTCTGAGTATTTTCTTGCCTGGAGTGGGAGTCTTAACCCAAAGGAGCGTGGAATAGTGGGAATGCAGGGACAGGGACAAGGAGCCCTCCCAGGCCTCTCGGAATCATACCAGCTGGGTAGCCACCTACTCGGCTAACGCATGGCTTAGGCCTGGTCACACACTCACCCTAACAGTGGGTACACAGCCCATAACACCTGAGCTGGAAGGGGCACTGAGAATCACCTGGTCCTGCTACCTTTTTTAGAGGTGAGGAAACTGAGGCTGAGAGAGGGAAAGTGGCTTGTCCAAGATCACACAGCCAGTGTGAGGCAGAGACAGGTTTGGAACTCAAATCTCCTGGCTCCCATTTCGATCAGAGGACGAGAACAGCCCAAGCGTGGTGAGATTCAGGGTTAGCCTGTGCCGGCCCTGTTCGTATGGACAGCGCACTCGTCACCTAAGCACAGAGCAGGACGTCAGAGAACACGGCCTTGATCTTGACGGAGCACCATCTACCAAGCCCAGATGCTCTGACCCTTTCTCAGCACCTGGAAAACTGGTGCCTGGGCATTTTTCAGTCCTCATCTGTCCCCATCTTGTCTCCGCCACCCACACTGCCCACAGGGGCAGGTCCCTGAGCTTCTGCTGAGAGACGCCTGCCAGTCCTGCTTGGCGTCCTCGCTCTGCGACTGCAGGACGGATGTGAACCCTTTCTCCCATCCAGAGGCCCATTAATTATAGATGCGGCATTGGCTATTAACATCTTGAACTTGATTTGAAAGAGCTACTGACGAAGAACCCTTGGAGCTGGTCCCGCCAAAGAGATGCCGATCCCTCCTCCGCCTGCCACCCGCCTCCCTGCCCGACGTGGCGGCAGTGCAGGCGCCGCCCTCGCTGGGTAATGAGTTATATGTTCTATTAAATCTGTTTCAAATGTTGTTTATTGAATTTTCTCCCCTGCAATGTGCTGCTTTGTAGTTTGGCCCTGTTTGGGGAAATTAATCAACAGCTGGGCCTCTCATGTTGATCTTCCGCCTTCCTTGCAGCGGGCAGGAGGTTAATGAGTATTTTGGGGAGTAGAGGGAGGAGGACGGAAAGCGGTTGACCCTTCCTCGCACGGAAGGGGGAGGCAGTGGTGCAAGTTCGTCGCTGGGTCCTCTTAAATACGCTCTGTGGGTAGGAGGCGGTGTAAACGCGGTGGAACCAGGTTCTCCAGATCCAGGCAAGGTGGCACTTGAATGCCAGCCGTGCCAGCTGGGAGCTCAGCAGAGGGGACCCTGGGACCAGCAGTCAGGGAAGTCGCCCTGGCCCACCTGTGCTTTGCTGGAGGAGCAGGTGATGGTTCAAGGCAAGCAAGGGCCCTCGAACCACCACCTGGCGTCAGAGAACTTGGGTTTACGTGAGGCAAAAGCACTGGCCCAAGGCGACTTGGCCTCACTCATTCGTCCGTTCAGTCTGCGAGCGTTTATTGAGCACCTGTGATAGGCCTTGCTCATAGGACGTGCTCCGTGCGTGCATGCTGAATTAACCCAGACACGAGGGCAATGTTTCTTGAGTGCTAGTGTGTGTCAGACACGTGCCATGCCAGGGGGACATGGTGAGCCTGTCTCTACTGTCCAGTGGCTGGAGAGGTGAGGCACAGATGAGGCTGTGGCACAGGCTAGTGTCCTCCCTACTTCAGATGTTCTGCAGGCAGCCCGTGGTGGCCTTCTGGACCCTCCGGTTGCTTCTGTCCCCCTCTGTCCTCCTACTGCTGGAATTCCAGGGCCACCAGTGGGGGCTGCATTGAGTGTGCAATGTCACAACGATGCTAGCAGTACACATGTGTCGTGTGCTTTCCTGTCTACAAAACCCCTTGCCGGGCAAGTGCCTGCTCCTTGCCAAGAAGAATGCCAGCCCTGAGCTGCTGCACTCCCCCACCCACCTGCCACCCCCCACTCCCAGCTCTGAGGGCTGGGACAGAGGGACTCCCAGGTAGGGAGCCTCATTTGTGATTTTCCAGGGAGAAAGAGTGACACGTGGCCCACAAGGCGAAAAAGAGAATAGTTTGACCAAATGCCAGCCACAGTGGCCTCTCCAATGCGGAGCAAACCTCGCCGGACCTAATTAGTGCGTCACTGATAAAGCAGCAGCTGACAGTAGACACGTGCAGGGAAAAGAAACTCTGCATAAGGCAGGCGGAGCAGAGGGCCGGAGGGATGAGAGTGAGAAAGGGATGGAGGCCACTTGTCAAATGCATCCCCCACTTCTCCCTCCCTGTGCTGAGGAGGGGATGTCCCGGCCCTGTGGGGCTGAGTCATTCTGTCTGGTTCCCATGCAGGAGGAAGAAGAAGAAAGGTTAGGACTGGAAGTCCCTGGAACATTCACTTTCACCTATGTCTGTCAAAAAGGAATAGGTTGCCAGTGACCTGAGGCTACTGTGTACAGTTGTGCAAGGTGTGCACTGCACAACTCCAGAGGTGCCATTCAAATGACAACCATAGATTTATGTATATATTACTTCAGTTTTCTGGCAGATGACAGTAAAGTGTCTTGAGGAAGGGTGCTTTTTCTCATTAGCATCGATATGCTATATGGCTCTGGTCCCTCCAGAAGCTCTCTGAAGGTGCATAGACATCTTCTGACGGTTCCCAAACAGACACTGAGACACTTCATGGAGACCTGAGGAGACGGTAGTTGTAGCCAAGGAAGGACATTTGCGATCAAGTTCAGGCTGTGCCACTTACTGGCTGTGTGACCTGGGGTGCTGCTGGGGACTCGGCTACAATTCTGTTAGAACAAAGTTTTTCTCCTCCTCTGCTTCAATGCTCTTGTCCCACCTGTGGTCCCTTCCTCTTCTCCAACTATTCTCTTTCCTGAGAGTCCCTCCCGAGTTCAGAAAAGGCATTCCTGGCTAATGAGGGCTTATTGAGCAAGATCTGGGAGGTATTTGTTTTTATTTAATTAATTAATTAATTTTTGAGACAGAGTCTCACTCTGTTGCCCAGGCTAGAGTGAGTGCCGTGGCGTCAGCCTAGCTCACAGCAACCTCAGACTCCTGGGCTCAAGCGATCCTGCTGCCTCAGCCTCCCGAGTAGCTGGGACTACAGGCATGCGCCACCATGCCCGGCTCATTTTTCTATATATTTCTAGTTGGATTAACTGCTTTCTATATTTAGTAGAGATGGGGTCTCGCTCTTGCTCAGGCTGGTTTCGAACTCCTAACCTTGAGCAATACTCCCTCCTCGGCCTCCCAGAGTGCTAGCATTACAGGCGTGAGCCACCGCGCCTGGACTCTTGGGAGGTATTTGCATATTAGGAGGCGGCTGTGCAGGCTGTGGACAGCCGCTGGAGGAGGCGGGGCGCAGGCAGGGGCAGGACTCTGGGCCCAGCACTGACCACATCCCGTCCCCCCTCCAGACAAGCTGACCCACCCCTAGTGCAGGCGGTGCACAGACAGGAGGGACAGAACTCAGATTTCTCAAAACCCCCCGAGGTGCCAGGCCTGAGCCAGGCACTTTTTTTCTCTTATCTCCTTCTGCTGCATAACAGGCCTGCAGGGAAGAATGAGCTTCCTAGAGACAAAACCGCCCTAGACAGGCCAAAGCAGGCTGATGCTCCAAGTCACACCACGGGGAAGAGGCCGAGTGATTCCAAAGCCCCAGCTCTGTCCCCCAGGCTGGGCCACCCTGACTGCAGAGGGGCTGGGAGTGACAGGAACCCGAGTATTCTGAGCACCTGCAACGCGCCGGGCTCTGTACCAGGTGCTCGTCACGTGCAGCTTCACCGTCTTCCCTCCTGTGTGTCTGCTGTTACGCACACGCTGGCGACGGAGGTGGTGGGAACGCCCAGGGCTCGTTTGGATCTTACGTTAGGAGGTTTCAAGCACAAAAGGTTTCAAGACTCTAAGGGACAAAGCCGAGAGGGTGGAGTAAGAGGCAGTGGGAGCCAGAGTTAGTAATTACGTTATTACAGCTGGTTATAGCGGGGCTGGCGACAGCAGGATGCTGTTAGCACCCCACACGCAGGCAGGCCCCTGCCCGCATTTCGAAGCAAGGAGCTTTCTATGACAGCTTCAGCTCTCCACTCTGGCCTCCTGTCCCTGTCCTGCGTCCCCGGGGCTGAGCCCCTTCCCGACCTCTGGCACTGTCTGAGGGGCCGGGCTGCTGCCAGACGCACAGGATCAGAGCGTCTCTCCGCCTTCCTACTCCCTCTGGGAACAGAATGAAGCTTCTCTGCGAAGGCTGGGCCTGAGTCTTCAGGGCTTTCTGGGCAAACATTGACAACATATGGCCCTAATCACTCTGCCTTAGGTTTCATGGTTTCCTTGGTGGTTTAAAAAAAAAAATCCTGGCATTTTTAGGTGCCAAAAAACATTGCCTCTAACCTTCTGGGAAAGCCCATGTTGGGCATCAGGGGAAGTTTTTCTGAGCTTGGCGAGGAGCATATGCGTGGACACAGACGGAGCAGGGCACAAGACGGGGCCACAGCCGGGAGGGCACGCTGGCCACCGCCCTACGCGCAGATGTGCCGCAGGCCGGGCTGTTTGTGGTGAGCGTGCGTGTGCTCATGCACGTGCACGCAGTGGCACGTATTCCCGATGCACGTCATGTGACTAATACGTGTGGGCCCTGTGTGTGCTGTATGGACTAGTAATAGACGTACACATGTACTGAAGAGCAAGTTAGGGACAGGCGCTAGGCCTGCGCACCAGTGTCTCGGCGTGGGTGGTAGCTTATGGGGCTGCCCCACGTGTGGCCCATGTAGGGTGTGAGTGTTCCGGATCAGTGGTTCGACAGCTTTGGGGTGAGCTTAGCATCTGCACGTCAGACATCTGGGCTGATCCTGGCTGTAGAGCCCCAAGGGTGATACGATCACAGCGGCTTGGGTGCGGTGTGTGTGGTATGCCTACGCTGGCTCACACCGTGGGGGTTGGCGCTGTAGGGGTGTGTTTGTGTGTGTGTGTGTGTGTGTACTATTGTATCTGGGCCCAGCTCCCTGGGATGAGGGCTGTGTAGTGTGGACTCAGGGCAGTGGCCTGCAGAGGCAGAGCCTGACAACAGTGACAGCAACAATGGCCCAGTGGGAATCAGACTGTGGGGGACAGAGGGTCTTGCAGAGGCCAATAAGGGGTGTTAACTAGGTCCACGTAAAACGTAGCACATTCACAATCTAGGGGATGCTTCTAAGCTACCCGTGCGTTTATTTTTTTTAATTTTTTATTTTTTTTGAGACAGAGTCTCACTTTGTTGCCCAGGCTAGAGTGAGTGCCGTGGCGTCAGCCTAGCTCACAGCAACCTCAAACTCCTGGGCTCAAGCAATCCTGCTGCCTCAGCCTCCCGAGTAGCTGGGACTATAGGCATGCGCCACCATGCCCGGCTAATTTTTTCTATATATATTAGTTGGCCAATTAATTTCTTTCCGTTTATAGTAGAGATGGGGTCTCGCTCTTGCTCAGGCTGGTCTCAAACTCCTGAGCTCAAATGATCCGCCCACCTCGGCCTCCCAGAGAGCTAGGATTACAGGCGTGAGCCACCGCACCCGGCCCCC